>JAQGAW010000390.1:0-31000 GCA_034698025.1 Phthiracarus crinitus
AAATTTTGACTAAAATTTAATTGGGTCACAAAAACTCATCGGTTTTGATCGACAATTTTTTATTTATTAGTTGCTCAATTTTTTTATTTTGTATGTATTAACTCACTTTGTCCAAAGTAGCTATTGGATTTGAGATGTCCTTCTCTTTCTATGTATAACAGTATATATGTTTACCGGATTTTTAATTATTATGGGATCCTAAAAATTATCCAAAAAATGGCATAGTAACAGTCAATAATCAATTAAAAATGTACATAAATAGGCAAAATACGTGGCAAAATTAATTTAAAAATGATAATTTATTGTAATCCTTTAATGATCGCTATCAAATAATCACTTTTGAAATACTTATGATAAGCGATTAAAGCTTCTTTTAATTTGCACACATTACTGGAACAGCTTATTTGAATCATTTATAATTTATCACAGAAATAAAAAAATTTAAGAATTTTATTAAGAGACCTTTTGAATTTATATACTGCTACTGTAAATACTGATATCATTTTCGACCGCTCGATGGCAGCAGTTATACCAATAATTATTATAGATATCAGTTCTCAAATAACATTTATAAAATTTATAATATAATAATAAAACGTTTTTATCTTCGATTGTTTTGCATGCATTTCATATCAATTTGTTCCTTTATGTGGTCATCAAATTAATCAAATGATTATGTTTTAGTTTTAACATGTAATTTTATGTTATCGATAATTATGCATATCTGATCGCCAGTATTTCAATTTAATTTATCAGTATATATCCATTATTTTATGAATTTATAAACTTTCTTAAATATTACATAAATCACACAACAAAATATATTAAAACATAGAGCAGCCTCACAATGCCTTACCTTAAAGAACTTTTTACTGTATGCAATAGAAACTTATGATATCATTCGAAATATTTATATATAATTATTTTATTTCTTATTCATCCATATCTGGTCGAATTCGGTTACCGCTTCAATAGGTTTTGAGGTATTTTTAATTTTCTATCTGCTGTGCGCACAGTTTCACAATAATTCTATAGATTTTTGAGTCAATAGTGAAAACTGTTGTAAAACAAGTTTTCAAATCTTTTTCTACACTACTGCTGTGTTCGCCTCTTTCGTGTCTATTGTTATCAGTAACGCGTCTCTTATTATTATTAGTTTATTTTAAAAAACGAAATTTCAATTTCATCAGTCTATATCATCACCGGTGAGAGAGAGAGAGAGAGTGAGTGAGAGAGAGAGAGAGAGAGAGAGAGAGAGAGAGAGAGAATCAAAAGTGTGTTGTAGTCTTTATTGAATCACTGGCACACAAACACTAGAAATAAAACACGTCCATAAACACACATCTCTTTATAAAAGGAAAATTTTTTGTTATTATTCTCATTGCAACACATCGTCTATGTAGACATACGCGCACACACTTTCTATTTTCTATTGTATTGTTCGGAAGAAAACTGAAATGTAAAAAAATTATCGATGCTTGAAATTGTTATTTTCTTTTCTAGCTTTGCATTATTCAGTATTGTGTTTGTGTGTGCACTCAAATTATATTTCTGTTTGCACGCGTTCTTACCAAATAAGTGTTATTTTTCGGAGCGAAAACAATAAAATCAAATTTAGTGTAATTTTTCGTTTATACATAAATTGAATTAAATTTTAAACTTTTATGAGCTTTTATTCATTTTTCTTTTATAGAGTAAAATTTTCACCTTTACATTCTCGGTATTTATTTATTCCACATTTGCTATGATTGCATTCATATAAAAAATACGCAAATAAAAACTTTAAAGCTCTGCATATAAATAATTACATAACCAAAACATGTTTAGTAGTTTAAGAACATTTTTTTGCATAAACGAACTCCTTTTTATATAGTTCTCTAGCGCTTTTAATATTCTTAATTTAACGTTAAGCTGTTATAAACGAATATTGTTATAATCTATTTTAAACAATTTACTTTAATATTATATCGTAAATTAATTCAAATTATAATTAATCAATGAAACGGTTGTTGAAGAAAAAGTACATTTAATTCTCATTTAATAATCCAATATAATTGATTAAATTGTTTTTAAAAAAATTTAATCTGTGACTAATAAAGTAAAATATGTGAAAATAAAATAAATAATAAATAGTTATAGAAATTTTATAGTTACAATGCATTCAGTAAATCATTATCGAAAAACCGTTGGCACTTTGGATATGATTTTAATATTTATGAGCGAAACAGTTTTATTTTTATAAATTAAATTACATACTGTAAAATTTTTCTAATTCAATAACTAGTAATATTAATAAGATCGAAATTTTGGAAAAACTACATATTTTAATTTATTAAAAAATGTTTTTTGAGCTATTTTTACTTTTAATCAAATAATTAATAATTTTTTCTAACTGTTTCAAAGAATTAATTCACAGTAATAATAAAATTAGTTAATAATTTAAGCCTGTTATAAAAAGTTAAAATTAATCTTAATAAAAATTGCTAAATTAAATTTCTATAATGCTTGATGGAAAAAATAAGAAAAGTATTCAAATTAAAAATAATTCTTAATGATACACTAATTTAATTCATTGTTTTAAACAAATTTTGTGCTTGTTTTTTGCATCATTTTATATTTTAAAAATTAATTCAATTGTGCAAACCTATATTTTATTTTAACTATTAAGTTTTCAAAATTTTGAAAATTTTAATTTTGTGTTTGTTCAACTTTCACAAACTGAATATAGAAAAATATAACATATTCGCGCACAAGTAAATAACGGAATGTCATCAGCATTGTAAATATTTTAAATGTAATTATTGGTACTCATAGTACCATAAAAGAACCAATAAATCCTCAATTAATGCTATTGTTGTCCCGAAAATTTTTGTTATATCAGCTTACATAATACAATTTTCGTTAGATTTTTGTCTATATATTTAAGCGAAATTTTAGTAAAATTTCAAAATTTAAATATTAATAAACATATAGACAGTCGAACGTGTCAAATACAATATGTGACTCGAAGTGTGCTACAAATACAGATATAAAAAACTACACCACTAGAACTTCTACAATTAGAATAAATTTTTGAAAGGTTTTTTTACGCTTTTTAGTTAATACACGATATAATAAAATCTTTTTATTTTTTGTTTATTGTCATTTATTTTCGTTTAATCTTACACGTTAATGGAAAAAATGCTAGCAATGCATGTTTAATTAAAAAATCGAAACAAAACAAAATGCAGTGTGCACTAAAAAACAGAAGAATAAAACTTAAAAGTTAAAAAAAAATTAATTTTTAAAATGAATGACTGCTATGTTTTTACTCTATAGCTTTTTTAATTTGATTTAAAAACTTGTTTATTTAATTTACACCATTTTTGGATGCAATTCAAATCGGATTTTTTAATTAATTATTTTCTTTTAATTTAATTAATTTTTTTTTCTAATTATAAAACTTATTTTGTTGTTACCCTTAAATTTACAATTTATTGAAATTTGTTTCGTATAATTAGATTTGTGACTTCCAATCGTCATTTAATTGTAAATTATATTAAATTCTTTTTATTAATTAATTAATAAAACTGATAAAAGCAAAACAATAAAGAATAAAAGCGTTCCGATTGATGACCTGAAAGGAATTGTTTTTGATTATAATTAGTTTGATTGAAAGATAACTGAAGCAAAGAATCATTTCTTAAGGCACAATAATTAAAGAGAATTTTTTTTCGTTCAAATTGTTTTTTTTTCATATGTAATGCGAATCTAATAAACTTAAAAATACTTTATATTTCGAACAATGGATTTTTTTAGAAATATAAAAAATTCAATTCGAAAATATTAACAAAGTAACAACCAATCCAAAAAAACTAATAATGATTACCCCCAAACAATGTAACAAAAACGCGCACTTAGGAAATACGTTGAGGTAATATTTATTATTGATGCTCATATTTCAGTCATCGTTCAGTCTCGAGAGATTATCCACTAGATATCTATTATATTTGTGTTCGGAGTGCGCTCAACCTTAACGTCATTATTATTAATGTAATTGTTTGGTGTCCCCTAATGCTGACGACCGCTTACAGCTTAAGCCAAAATTGTGTTTTAAGCTGTGCGCTATTTTCCGAAAATAGGTATTTCTTTTATACGCGATTTCTTAAACTCGATCCGATTTTCAATATATACCGTAACTTATTATTTCACTTTATTTATTTATGTTGTCTTAGAATGAAGCGTAATTTATATTGTGCCTGATTTTTTTCCAGGGTTTAGTTTTTTCCGATAATAAAAACAAATAAAATTTGGAGAAAGGTTTAACTGAATAAACTCTAGAGAGTATAGCCGAGCTCAATAAACTTCTTAAAGAAAATAGGAACGAACGTGCATAATATTCAGTATTAGTTTATTTGATTTTTAAAACTTTATATCATTCATTCACTATATTGATATAAAATGTTTTTATCAATTATTTGAATGTAATATTCATTCCTCAAGTCTATTAAAAGAATAATAATAAAATTAAATATTTGGAAGATAGACAAATCGAATGACAGTTAATCTTTTGGCAATAAATAGCTATTCACAAATAGTTACATTTAAACGAGAATTACGAACTGTAAAATTATTTTAATTTTAAACATGATAATATTAATCAGATAGGAATTAAGTGATTTTTGGGAACCGACTATGAACAACACGTTGTTTCGCATAGAGATTTACTATTTTGAATGTATTTTGATTGAATTTTAGTTTTAAAATCTATTTGATTTTCAAAAATTATAACAAAACTACTATAACGACTAATTTTTTAAATTATTAAAAAAAGTTTAAATTTCAATTTTTAGCTTTCAATCGATTATTAATTATAGTCAATAATTTATTTTAAATGTTTTAAAAAAATTGAAGTGAAATTTAAACTTACTTTTAAAAAGTTAAACATAATGTTAATAAAATTTCGTGAAAATAAAACAAGAAAAGTTTGAATGATAGAAAAATAAACATAGACATAGGTAAAATTAGTTTCCTATCCTTTATGTAAAATTTCTATCCTTTTCTATTTTAAGAGCACCTATTTTCGGGATTTAATGCTTTTTATGAGCGATTTTGGTTATTTCTTATTTATTAAATGAAAAAATTATATTCGCAAGAATAACAGAATAGGTTGAACATATTTTAAAAGATAGACTAGAATGCAAGAAACAAAAAAACTACATTGTAGTTTATTGTTATGTTCATTCTTGTTTTTACAAAAAAGTGATCGTTTATTAGGGGATTTATTCGCTAAAATAAAAATCTGTGCCACCAACACATACACAATAATCAAACCTATATGACCGCAAAATAATCTAATAAATGATAGAAATAAAATACATAAGTTGAAAATAAAATCACAATTTCTCGACATTCTTCACATGAAAAAAATTGTCGTATACCACCAAAAAACGTAATAAAAGTGATATATTATGTATTAACGCTAATGTTATACAATGCCATGCAATGAATAATAATTTGAACACCAAATGTGTTTTTTTTTTCGTTGGAACAGTACAGTGCGAAAAGAAGACAGAAACAGAGGTGTGTCCCCTTAATACTCATTGTTGTATTTTTACGTGTATCGCTTTACGTTTAGCGTAATTACTATTTTATAGCCTATTAAATTAAAACGCACGTAAATTGTGGTTACGATTGTTGAAATTTTCGGATATATTTTGTACGTATGCATGCGCTAATAAATATTCTTAATAATTGATAATTCGTTATTTATGATCGTTTTGTTAATTATTGTTAAATAATCCTCGTTTATAGCGACTACTTTTTTGTCGCATTGTTGAAAATGCCTAAACAATGCGTGGCATTTGACGACACAAACCCATTAAGTATAATTATTATAATAATAAATGCATTTGTTATTTCGATGGATGCGTATTGAATAATGTTTAAAACACCTATCATTTTGTTACATATAACCCATTTTTACCATTATCTGTAATTCGTTAACCCATTAATAAAAGGTTTAATTTTGGGTGATTAAAATTAATGACAAGTTAAACCCTAAAACATCGTTTTTGTTGAAATTGGTTAAAAAGCAATAACACTTGCTAATATTTTCGTTCAGCCACCGAAAACTATTCCGAATAATAACAAGTCTTTAAGGGTTCACATAATTGTTGGAAAACATATTATGGATTTCAGATATGGCCACTAAAATATATACTGGCAGACATTAAAAGATTTAGTATACGACCGGAGCTCAGGTGCGTTACACTGCGAATGACTGGCATTCGAATCACTTATAGTCAGCGATTTGTTTCAAGGAAATAGTATTATGGATATCGAATGTTTTTTCTCGGCTATATTTTAAAAACTTTTTTCTTTCGCTTTATCCTACAAATGCGTTGTTTGAGTGAGCAATGAAAAAAAGTTAAAATGTAGAAATAACCTGTTTATATACTATCCTATCATATTTACTAAAGCTGTTCTCCAGTGGAATTGTTTTGAGTGGCTATTAAGTGAGTTTCGAAATACATCGTACTTTCATATAATACCCGGATTATCCCAAAATACCCCATTTTTCCAAATATATATTCACTTTCTCCTGTTTGCTTGTAATTTTGTTAATCGTTTTTGTTAACGAACATTATTCTGAAATCTAATATTTTTTTAAGATGACTATAAAAGCAGATACTGAATGCGGAACTGGAATTTTCTCTGTTTAAAACTCCTCTAGTCAATAATTCATTCGTTTAAAATAATATATATTTTCAACGTTTTTTATCACATTTTTGCCATTGATTATCCTTAGTTAATGTAGAATAGACTCCCAAACAGGACCCCGATTTGTCGGGCCCTCGCGGGCCACCGAACTTTTCCTCGGGCCAGGTTAGGGTTTAAAATCAAAAAGGTCGGGCCTCGATTTAAATATTTTAAAGCCTGATGCAGTTATTTATTTTAAGTTTTTTCTAATAAATTTTGATTTGTAAATAAAGTTTTTTTACACTAATACATTAATAACATTAAAACATCTTTAATAAAGAATATAAAACTATAAAGAGTACAAAAAATATTATTTTTATAAAAACATCTGAAACTCAGAGCGAAAAACAATTTAAGTTCGTGTATCGCAAGTTGTGTTTGTCGGACCGAATCGTGCCGAGCTTTGCGATTTTTAAAAATAATTTTGCCCGGCCCGGGCCCTAAGCTGTCGGGCCGAAGTCGGACTCTGGCCTAAAATTTTTTATCGATTTGGCATTCTAATGTAGAACCTCTAAATAAACAGACTAAAGTTTTATAATAAATTCAAAAATCACTTCATAACAAATACAAATACAATTATTACTATGTAATTCAATGTATAGTAATGATAAGACTTCGAGTTTTGTTCGTTTAATATATACTGTATTTATGCTCGTATGACATATCGTTGAATGTATTGCTGTTGTCAATAATTACTAATTCGATTGGTAAACACTAATAAATCATTCTATACACCGGTTTCGGGAATAATCAGAAATCAACAGCAATATAAACGTATTCATTAACATCACTGTCTATTTCAGTTGTCGTTCTTGTTTGTCACTTAATGCGCCACAAAGTTTGAATCTTAATTTTAATAAATATTTTAATAAAAAATGGTTTGTAGTTTTTCGCGGAATTAGTGTCACAAGACGTATCAAAAACATGAAAATACCAACGATTTTATCGAAAAGATTATATTAAAGCATTATTACGAACAATAAATATGTTAATAGTAAAGATAGTTATCATCATTAGACACTTATTCACAATCAAATAATTCGTGACATAGACTTTTCATACTTTACAGTACAATACTCTAATATTCATGTTTATTTCATATTTTCCAACATATACAAAGTATATACAGTACTTCATATATTTACTGCCGATTTTGGTTTACTTAAATCAATTGGGTCTCGTTGTTATGCATTCAACGTGAGACATGTGTGCGTTACAATGTTTGTCTAACTTTCCGCTTTTATTCGGAGTTCCATTCATTTAATATTTGTTTATCGCATTAACGAGAATAATAAAAAGCTATGGAAGTGTTTACTCGAGTTTTATTAGCTATGATAATAAACTGATACGAATCTGTCACCATTTTATTCTTTTTACTTTACACTCATTTTATTTTTTATTTCAAAAATTATGTTTTTTTTTGGTAATTACTAGTATAAAATATTACTATACCTATGCTTGACAAACAAACTAATAAAACATTTAACATTTAAATGCTGGATGAATGTAAACTAATGATTGTGTTATTTTTGTGTACGTCTAAAACATGTCTGGGAACTGTTCTATTAAGTTAGATAAAATTAAATAAAACATTATTTTATGATTATTAATGATGAGAATGAGCTCAAGCTCAGACCAGCTAGCTTAATGAGCTTATGTTGAGCTTATGTTGAGCTTATGTTGAGCTTATGTTGAGCTTATGTTGAGCTTATGTTGAGCTTATGTCGAGCTTATGTTTTATAAATTTCGTTTAAACCTTAACTCATATTGCTTTATATATAATTTAATTACGTAATAATTGATTGTTTTTAACGAAATAAATGCAAAACAAAATCTTTAGATAAACTCTCAAATGATTTTTTAGTTAATGTTTATTAATTTTAAAATTCGTTTAAACTGACAAATTTGAAATTTTTCACTTCAATGTAAGCTCAATTTGAACTCAAGCTCAAGCTCAAAGCATTAAAGTAAGCTCAAGCTCAATAACATTATGTGTGTTATGAGCTCAAGCTCAATGAATCTATTTATTGATCTTAAGCTCAATCAGTTTAAGCTCAAGCTCAAAATAAATGAGCTTATTCTCATCATTAATGATTATATATACATTGTACATATACGTTAACTAATTAGGAGATGAATCTTTAATGATAGTCGAAATCAAAAGATACGCATAAATATTTTAGCGAAATAATTAAATTTAGATTTACTTTTTTTAATACCCTTTTTCTTTTTGTTTCGATTTCTTTTAGAAAATATACTCAACTAGTCATTGGCTTAAAATAATATCAGAGGTATATCATATAAACATAGGATGATATTAAGCACAATAATAGAAAAGCCGTTCATATTCTTGAACGCGCATATGATTTTATCTTTTATGGGTTTATCGTAAAATAACTTTGCATAGAGTTAAGCAAAGAAAACATAAAAAACTGTTTTTTACTGTAATATATTATTATAATTATAAAAGAATAGTTTGATTTTAAAATACCTGTCAATTTTTCAAGGAAGAGTTTAACTTTTGATTTTTTCATTTATGGGAAAAATTAAAAGTAATTTATAACAAAATTCTATTTTAGAAATCATAAATTACCGGTAAATATTTTTACGATCTTAATAATATTCTTTTAATATGAAATATATTTTTCAGTAAATGATTTTAAATTGAAAAATAATATTTAAAATCCTTAAAAATAATATATAAATTGTATCCTCAAATTTTTAAACAATGTTAACGCAAAAATTTATAAACTTTTAGAACTATTCGACGATTAAAATGTTTTTTAAAATTTATATCTTTTTATATTCGCCTTGAATTATACAGAATTCAAAAAAAATATTAAAATTGAGTTCGAGTTTTAGTTTTGACAAATTTGCATGTTTTTATACGAATTCTAAAATTTTAAACTTTTTAAACCCTGCTCTCCTGAACATCGAACACTTTTGGCTTAAACTGGAAAATGTGGGAAAATTATATCGCCTCAGGTATATATCTATTTCGAAAATTGAAAATTGTATATCCAAAGAAAGAGCACATAAAATCTATATACTGTGGGTTAAAAGGTATATCAATAAAAATAATACCGAAAAACAATATGATGATTAAATAAGAGAAGGCACTATAAGATGGAAAAATAACACGGAAGTTCTCTCGAGGAGAGAGAAAGATAGAAAAAGAAATAATTGATTGCGTTTTCCTTTAAGATATAAAAGTTTTTTTATTGGATCGAATATATCGAAAATTATGGGAACGAAAATTTCTGAAAACATTTGTCAAAATCAACTTCGAGAGAAAAAAACACGTAATACGCAATTGGTTTTGATAGACGAAAGATGCGCTCAAAGCGAAAGGATGCAGAAGGATGTGTGCGATCGCTAACCAATTTAATTATAAACGATAGCTTGTAAGAGCTAGTCTTAAAGAGAAAGACGGCCTTTGATGGCTCACACAAAAAATAAAGTGCACACAAAAAATAAAGTGCACACAAAAAAGCAGAATAACAAATCGCCAAACAAAACGAAATAAATTGTTCAAATAAGTTTTGATAGCCGTTGCGCTTAAATACTGTTCTCTCGCAATATTAGTTAATTTTTAGAGCAAATTTTTACCTAAACTTTTGATTCAATTTTTGCTATTTGTTTGCGTTTATTTCTAGCGATATTCAAAGAGGGCATAACCCTTTGTACCCGTTATATCCTTTATCTATTATTCACGTTAATTAAATTATTCAATACAAGCCAAAATATTGTTTTCATGTAAATTAGTATTTAATTTAGAATTTCGATTAAATTTACATATTTTTATTAATTATAATGGCTTTTTGGCGCATATCTTATACGATCATTTATCGGTAAATTTTTATTAAGTGTCGGTTATAAACAAAATATCTTTTCACCGAATTTATTTGTATATAAACATAGACGACACAAATAGACTATAAAATAGCGACCACTTTTTTTCCAGTTTAATGACCACTAACGACAGCGATTACAGTAAATTTTCGCTTTCGCCTGAAATATACTCGCGTTGCTGTGTGTGTATGTGTATGTGCGTTGAGAAACACAATAAATTACTTTCTTTTTTGTTTTTTTTTCGTGGATTTTGTTGCTGTTTTTTTGCCCAGTGTTTTATTGTGCAATCGTGTTATGAATTTTTTTCTTTTTTTTGGTTAAAATTTATAACTCATTTTTTTGCGTTTATTTTTTTCAGTTTAATAGACTTTTTTTCAATAATATTTCGTAATAATAATAGTGAGTGGTAGTCATGAATTTATTGTTTTATTTTGTTTTTAGACCTTTTTTTCGGTGATTTATATTTGCTTTAAGAAAAATTATTTTATCGCTTTTTTTTCGTTGTTTGTAGCTTTCGAAAACAATTACGATTTAAATAACTATAATTACCAGAATTATATTGATTAATAAATTTATAATCTATAAATTTTTTGCTTAATATACGTGGATTTATTTCAAATATGAAAATTAATAAAATCTGGTTTTAAGAGTGTACAAACGGGAACATAAGAAAAAATTTATTTAAAATTTTTTTATCGGGAATACTGAATATAGCGATACAGCATATAAAGCGAAAAATAAAATCTTTAAATCTTTATGGCCAGAACGTGACAAACTTGTAAAATCCTTTATTATAAACCGATGTATGGCCTCTAGTTTTCCGATCGAAATTTAAAATATTAGTTTTGCCTTTAAAATGAATTCGATTTCGAACAGATAAGTGGAACATAATTATCTAAAAATTCTATTCAAATCTCGATTCAGGTCCGAACCAAATAAAATGCGTTATAAATTAATCTTTATTTTCGTATGATCCGAATAAAACTATTAAACTTCGTATTAAACTATTCGATTTGAAAATGTTTACATTAGAGTGTAGTAAAAATCATTATCGTTCATAACTTATGATCGAAAGATGATTATATAAAATGGATACCATGTGCTTCTATCAGGCAAACCCTTCCACTGAACCGAATAATAAATCTCAATTATTGCGAAACTAATTGTGTGTCAATAAGAAGTTAACAAATTTAAAAAAACGAAACATCTATCAGTTTGAATTTGTTCATTGAATTTTTTCTGCAATTTAATCTTAAAATCTTAGTTCAGTTTATTTGTGAAATTAAATCAAACTCTAGTCCAAAAAACACTCTTAAAAAATCAATGTCCGTTAGTGGTTACTCGTATTACTCCCAATTGTATCATTATATTTACAATGAGCTGTTTTCTTTTTTAGCGCTATTATCCTTAAATTTATGCACTTTAATGTCTTACATCACTTAAGAGTGATGCGCTAATTACTTTTAGCCAATGATGAGCCAGCCCTCAGGAGAATTTTTCTAGACTTTTATTTTTTTTTGTATTTTAATTATCTATGACTTGTATTTTAATGTTTTGAACAAATAAAGTAGATTTACTTATTTCCGTAATGCTAGAGAATGACCACTGTATCGATCTATTAATTTCATATTATTTTTAACATTTGAAGATGAATTCGTCAGTATTGAGAAATATTTGATACTTTACGTGAATGTTTAATTAAATATAATTTTATCCATCATTTTTGCTCTAAATTTAATTTAAATTATCATACGACATTGTTTTGTTAAACTTATTTGAGTTAACAAACTTTTTTAAAAAATTTCAGAGAACTCAACAAATTAACAAATAAAAATATTTAATCTTAAGTAATGCACAGTTTCCTTTAATAGAGATGACGTTGAATTTTTATAGTTTTCATAAACGTTAAAAAGGAACGGTCAAATGTTCATCTCTAATATACTTGTAAATGTATTAAAAACATTTTAAAGGTTTTTTACCTCATGGAAAATCTTTATAACTAAACTGACAAAAATTATAGTAATTAAGAATAGACTTAAGCTAATTTCACTTAAGTTAAGAATTTTCTTCAAACAGTTTATTAATGAACTTTAATGATGTTTAATAATTATCCTAAATATTAAATCCAAAAAATGCTAATATAGTCTATTAGTGGAATCATTACAATTGATGGTTAAATTCAATATCGAATTGACAAACAGGTGTAAACCAGAATTCAGGTGCCGCTACTATAATAAAGCACATAATTCTTCTGAACAATAGTTTAGAAAAGCGGCAAATCCTCACTTGACGTGAACCTCTCTATTTCTTAAGACAGCACCGCGAAAACAATAGATCAAAGCTATGGGGGTTTTGATTTCGTAAAGAATTATTCAGCTTCTGATTAACGGATATATTGTATTCGAGGCACACAAATAATTAGCATCGAAAAATTAAATCTTTTTGACTGATAAAAAAATCATTATTATTCTTTAATTACTAGTTTCTAGTTTACGAAATTATTATTGTTTTAAAATTTATTGAACTCTCGTCTTAATAGCATAAACTGAGCAAATGTCTAAATTTAGTCATAATTAAGGCTAAAGTTTTCCTTAATTAATGCAAAGAATTTTCGTTGCCAAACATAACAATTTAAATATCACTGGCGATCATTAATTATAGGAAACGGTAATAATAAAATAACGATTAATAACAACAACTACTAATAGTCACAACTACTTATACGTAATAATGTATCAAAACGATGTATAACTTAATTGTTTGGTCTGCTATAAGTAAGAGTCAAATGGAAGAAAAACAAACTGAAGAATCTTAGGAGTATTTAATTAATAGACATGAGTGCAGAAATAAGAAACAAAAATGTAGTGATTAGAGTAATGACGAATTATATTCTATGATTCTATGTTCGCAATGATAAATGAAGTGTACTGTTGTTTGAGGCTAATCATGATTAAGCCATGAGAGAGCGAGAGGAGAGAGGGAGGGAGGGAGGGAGAGAGAGAGAGAGAGAGAGAGAGAGATTTGAGGAATAAATTTTTTAAGTTATTAAACTTAGAATATTTAGTAATTAAAGTGTGTTCCAAGCGCTTTAGTTTTAATATGTGGTCGTTTACTTGCTCTTTAAAAAGGGACGAACAGTAGTTTTAATTTTTCAAAATTCTTGACAGAATTATTAGTTAATTAATTACCGACAAAGTTTTTAAACAATTTGGTTTGAAAATTCGTGAACTTTAAGGCAATGTTTAATTTTCAATATTTCAAAAACCTATTCTAAAACTTTATTTTTGGTTTAAACATCTTAAGCGCAACACTTATGCACACAAATGTTTGATAAATCAAAGATAATTTATAGTAAATGACGCCAAACATTATTAATTATAGGCACCGAAATAAGTATTCCTAAAAACTAAATTTTTTCTTTTCCTATATTTTTTCTTCGATTATTTGTTTTGCGGTTTCCATTCGAAATGCTAATATTGCTGGCTGTGATTAATACATTTTCGATCGCAAACAAATCATTAGAATAGTATATTCACATTAGTTAAATGGTTTGCTTATCTGTGCGTGAAGTATATATTTTTTTCTTGGCGATACTTATCACATATCGTTGCTATTTTGTTTCTTTTGTGCTCGTATCGTATGGTCAGATAATAATTGCATAGTACTTATCGGTATTACATATTGTTGTGCTTATCAGTTGAACAAAAATTCGGTAGAAATATTGCAACAACCTTTCAAAAGCTATTGATATTCATTGTTCACCTATGAAATAAAATAGTGATTATTTTACCTATTTTTTCGTTTATAAATGAAATATTATGTATTCTGCTAGTTCTTGAAATTCCAATAAAGGTTTACTAACCGTAGTATTAATTATCGTGACATATTAAATCTATAAAGTATGCATTTTTTGGAAATAAAAAAGAACGAAAAAAAGTTTATAGCACTACACATCATTTAACTTTACTTTCAAATATGTCAATTTATTTGTGATGATTGAAAATGTATTGCAAAATTTCGTGAATATATAGATAATTAAATAAAAAACTTTTTACACGAAAATAATCGCAAACTTATTATTACGAGTGTCTTATTATTTTTATAGGCCATAAAACTAAAAGAAAATTATACATTTTACTAGTATTATTATGTCTTAAAAATATTTTAATTATTAAAACCAACATTTCTGGATTCATTTCAAATCAATAGCGAAGTACGCAAACTGAAAAATTAAACGAATTAACCATTTATTTGTCAATATAAATATGGTTTTAGGTTGAAATGATGGCTAAATAGCGTGAGACCACCCAACGATGGCAATGATTATTATTTAAGTTTAACGAATTATTTTTTTGTGAGAAAAATAATTATATTTTTAGTTTATTGTTCTATTCCTTGTTATTACCCTATTTTAATCGAACGTTTTTATGGTTTGTTTTAGTGAGCGATAAATAATCATTTGGTAGTTAATAATTTTTGCTAATAATTGTTTTTTAAAGTAGGTTTTGAAGAGAAACTTTCGCTATTAAATTCGCTTATAATTTATAATTTTACAAAATTTTGACTTGGCTTGACGTTATTTTAAGGTTTCGATTGTTACGTAATATATTTTACGTATATGTAGACATTATAATTAATTAATGATTTAGTTAATTAATAATTATAGCCTAATTAAAGATACTTAATATTTAAATACATTAACATAAAACAAACAAGAAAAATATCCAAAAGAGTTTTATTAGCGAAAATAAAAGTTACGTAACAAATTTAATTACACGCCGAAAAATCTTTTCAAACCGATTGTGAGTGCGTTAATTGATTGTAGAGACAGTTAAAATAGACTGGAGAAAAAATAACAAGAAAAATGGATTTATAAAAGGTTAAAGTGAACTAATGGTAGGGAAAATAACCGGTGAAACAAAATTAGTGAAATATTATACATAGCGCACGCGAATGGCACGCGAAATATCAAAAATTGTTATGGATTTTCTTATCTGTTGAGCAGAAGCGAGAATATGGGCAGAGAGGGAGTGAGAGGGGGATCGGAGAACTGATGGATATTAAAGAAACAAAATAAGGAGAGTTTTATGAAAAATGAAAATTAGTTTCGAAATAGTTTTCGACCAGTTTTAGTGTTGTTGTTCGCGTTACAGATATAGAAACGCACGCAACACTGCAACACTAGATGCGAGGAGTGTCTCAACTATGCGTTTGAGTTACTGAAGAGGCAGGTGTACTACAATTTTATTCTCAACAATCATAGAGAGAGATGGAGGGAGAAAAGAAGTCATTCTTAGAAGAGTGAGCGAGAAAGAGGGAGAGAGAGAGAAAAAAAAATTTCTCTGTGGCGCCCAAAAAATGTCTTTAAAATTCTGTGTATATAATCATATAATCATTTATTTTTATCGAAAGTTGCGTGCGATTGCTTCGAGCTATTAAATTATTTCTCGCATCTCTCTCTCTCTCTCTCTCTCTCTCTCTCTCTCTCTCTCTCTCTCTCTCTCTCATCAAATTTTCTCTAACCTATGCTTTTGTCAAACATAAAATATATTTTATAAAAAAATAATTAATGCATATTTTGATCAATTTAGATGGAAAAAAAGAAATCTATGACTACTACTTGATGTCAAACATCTTTGCAATCAAAACTTGTTTTCAATACAATGTGTGAGAGTGTGTGTGGCTTTTCAATAGCATCGCGAGATAATGATCGTCTATCAACTCAAATTTGAAAGACTGATTTTCTCAAATACATAAGTCAGAAAACTGTGCGCTCAATTGATTGTTTAATACTATTCTGGAGCGAGAATGTACTAAATTTTTAAATGCGCTCATAAATCACTTTTTTCCGTCTCAATCTTTCACTGTCTAACAAATAGAGTTATAGCAAAACTATATAATAGCTGAACAATTGTTTTTTATATAAAAACTTTTCGATAGAAAACATATACGATTGCGTTTGTATGGCTAAAAATAGAATACCGAAGAAAGTGTATAAAAATTAGATTATTTGATCACTACTGTAAATATCGTTCAGTTTTGAGTGGATTTTTTAATTAATTGCCGAAACGTTATATTAATGGCGTTATATAAGTTTTCTAATTAAAGAGATTAATTTCATTATATCGGAAACCCTTAATGTATCTATTTTTAATAGAATTAGCCAAACTCTAAACATTGAAAAATTCCGCAACTTATTTAATGGTGAAATCTTTTAAAAGGTCAGCCATTAATTTTTCGAAAGTGTATCTGTATGTCTGTAGACGCGTTTAATTTAATTAAGGTTTTTTGTTTTTATATTAATTAAGGACTTTTTTAAAAAAAAATATTATTGTGGAATCACAGACAAAATACACGATACAACAGTTTTGATGTTTATTACTTTGTATTGTCTTTAAATATGAATCTAAGAAAATTCAATTTCGTTTTGGATATTTTCTCTTTTTATTCAACATTAAAACATTAATAATTTGAAATAGCGATGTAGACAAACATTTATTTGAAATTTCCTTAAATGTGAAATGTCAGTAATATGAGCCTAATTTTGTGAATCAATAAATTTACGATGAAACAGATTCCTTAAATCAAATAATTATATAAAATACATTTTTATAATATTTTAATCCTATTAAAATTATAAAAGCGTAGAAAATAACCGGTGTTTTATATGGTTTCAGTTTGAAATGGCAACTACTCTACCGCTACTCCGCTTATAATTATAAAACGTATTTTATCATACATTTTAAATATGTTACTCAAGATTTTTTTTATCTCTAGAGAGCAAAATTTATTACTATTAGATAAAAAGGCTAAACGAATTTTTACGCATAAAATAGTAATTATGGCAGAGAAACATTCTCTCCGTTTCACTCTCCATCTTTCACTCACTCACTCACTATCTCGCTCTCAGCTCGCGAGTGATTCTTACAGCTATTATTCCCGAATACTATGTTATCGAAGGACCTGGAGATGCAATACGTCATCGCGAATTCTTGTAAAACTATTTTTATTTCTCTTTAAATAAAAGTAATAATAATAATTACATAACATTTCAGTCATTCACGCTATGTATGGGTGGCCTCACTACTGAGCTCTCTCTCTCTCTCTCTCTCCCCGTTCGCCCTCTTGCTCTTCTTTAACGACGATACTAATGATACAGATATTTTACGAATGATAAGGCAGTTTGGAGTCGAGCTTTTCGCTGGAATTTGCACATTATTCGTCGAAAAAACACACGAGTATTGCCTTATTTTTAAATGCGCGCTAAACTACTTTTTTCTCCTAAAACTGCACACCATTATCAGATAGCAAGCAATGCTCGGAAACATTTGTCGATTTGCAATACGGTATTGGCGACAAAATGTAAGGTAATCTCGTTTTGTTTACGACAGTTTTCAAAAATAGCAAACTAGCCGTATCTTTATAACCAGTAAAAAAAGAAAGTTAACGACACTTTAATGAGATAAACCGTAAAGAGGAAAGACTTTTATACTGATCTGCTGGTGTTTTATAATCTAGTAGAAAGAGAATTGTTTTCTTTTTTTGTTGCGCTATTTTAATTGTGATCACCACTAAAACGAAATAAAGATCTCTGTTTTTGATAAGATTAGTCGAAAAGCTTTCATTGCTCCGATAAAAAAGTAAGTTTTTCGTTTCACCGCAGATAAAGCGAAACAGAAAATATTTATCGCGTAAAAGAAGAGATTATTTCGAATGATAAGTTTTTATATAAACATACCACCAGTCGTTAAAAAGAGTTAAGAGACGAGTGAGTTACTCACTGAGAAAGAGATCGGGAAGAGAGAGAGAGAGAGAGAGAGAGTCGTAATTACAGAAAATTTTTCTTGAATTCTTTACGAGCCATATCTACCATATATGTTAACTGTGCGTTATTTATTATAATACGCTGTGTTTATATTTATAGTAATGGTTAAAATGCTTATTTTAATAAATTAAGACATTAAATCAGTGGATGGTTAATTCACTTTGTATTTTGATTTCCAGATTAAATTTTTTTGGGAAATGTAAAAAATTACCAAGCCTTGCGCTTAACCCCTAGTTTTCTTAAATGAAACATCAAATTAATAGTGTTTTTATTGCTGGACATTGTTTTGGTGTATTAACCTTGATTTTATTTTCGTTTGGAAAATATTTTAAATAAAAAAAATTAAAGTTCAAAAGTTTAAATAAAATTACGATTTATTCTGATATTAAAATTAAATTAAATTTTATATCAATTAAACTTTATTTTTTTAATAAAGCAAATTTTTAATGACAATGCTATTTAATGTAATGTATAAACGCTTTTATGTTTTGTATGAAATGGATTTTATTTAAAATAAACGAAAACTTTGCTCAAGCACTTAGTAAATGATTAGAAGATGAGCAAAATATATTCCTTCACGCAATAATTATGTCCTTTAAATGTGTTTAGTTTTAAGTGCGAACAATAAAAGCTTTGAGAGAAATTTATTTTTCTTAGTTAATGTTATTTTTTGAATAAAAAATATAATGTCATAAATATTTTAACACTTTTAAATGTTTTAGTTTGTTTGCGTGTATGCAAGAGAGTGAGTGAGTGTGAGAGAGAGAGAGGAGAGTTAGGAAGCGAAATTATCAAGTTTATTTTATTGATTTTTTTCGAAGCAGTTAAAAGCAATCTTAAACTATAAATTTTGATATTTTAGGAAAAGTCACGCTTTATACGCACTTTTAAAGGGTTAAATCACCTTTTAATTAGTTTTTTTACAATCAGTTTGCTATTCGATTCCTCGCTTCATTTCACATTTCAGACCTTTAAAGGTTCTAAGGAAAAACTTTATAGGTTTATGTTCATTAAAAGTTTATTCATCCTTACTTTGATTACTAAAACTCAGTTTTTCTTTCAATCTATAGATTATAATATTCCCTTTTCTAATATTAAAGCAAATAATCCTTTAAATGAGGAAACGCGCGCAAAGTAATGTTTAATAATAACGGATGATTTTAGGATTTAAGATCACGTTATCAGTAGATTAAAAAAAATATTCGTATCTTTCTAATAACATATTCATATCATTATTTAAAATAATGATCGATGCAAATTTTATTTATGAATATTCAGTGACGTATTTTAATTTAGTTTATCCTTTTTTTATACCTACCCTTCTTTATTTTAACTATGTTTTTGTTCGCTTTAGTTTTTCTTTCGCAATTCTGACATCATTTTAATTATCTCACGCTGGCTGTTAAAAATAATTTATTTTTCTCAGTCATGACTGCCGATAATTAATTGTAGAATTCAAGAGTTAACAAAAGCAGTAACATTTGAGGGTTTCGTTTTTTGATATCAAATATTACGTAACAGAGGTTACGCCACTAAATGAACATCAGAAAAATTTGTATATTATATATTAATATATGCAAAGTGTTATCAATTTTAAGGCATCTTCTTCTCCACTCTTAGGTACTCATTAATTAATGTAATCACTGATCACAGGTTGTATATATTCTTTGGCTAAAAAATATAATCTCGTTGTGAGATAGATTTTTTTCTTTAGAAGACACTTTGTATAAGCGGTTGGATAGGGTTTGGAAAAATTATACATATAATTCATTATAGTGATGCGTAACATTTTTTCTCAGATTTAAAAAATTGGATGTGATTATGCGATCATAATTTTTTTCTCCATTAAAATCATTTTCATCAATAATAGTCACTGATATTCAGGAATTTTTAGGACCGAAATTTAAAGCCAAAAATCATAGTATTAATTCACTAAAGTATTAGCATATTTGTAAAACGAAACAAACATGATATATCGGCATATGAAAACTAATAATTTATGAAAATTGCTTTTTAAAATGCTTGCAAATTAACGTAAAAACCCTGAATTTTTGATAATGCGGTAATTAATAATTTGATTATTGATGCGCTCGTTTCCGTAAACAAACTGCTGTACAAAAAATACGTTGTTTTATTTTTATTAGTAATTAATGCTTGCCCTAATCTACGAAAATAATATAAATTGTTTTGATTAATGTTAGGTAAAAAATTTAATTAACTAATTACTAGAATAAATAATATTATAAAAATAAAATAGGATAGAAAATAATAAATGAAATTTTTGTCGAAAACCTAAAACATGTTTATAGGTATTGATCTCCGATACCGGTTATAAGACCGATAAATAACAGAATAATACAACTTATAAGTTCAATTTAGCTTATAAATATATTTTTACCGAAAATATTGAATTTTAAAAATTTGCAAAATTAATATATTCGGTGCTATCAATGGCGCAGAGTTAATTTCACCGGTGATTATGGCATCGCTTACAATAACGAAAGTAAAATAAAATCTATACTCTAGAAGTTAATTCGTATTATACATAATCTTTAAGTATTATAAAATTTAAAACCACTTAAATTGCATATTAATACATAGCGACAACATTTAGCATTTATCTACAAATAATACGAATCTTAACAATAATTAATGTTTTCCCAACAAAATGCGATTAAAATTAATAGTATCGTTGAAACGTAATGCTTACATATCTAACTTCTAGATTTATATAATTTACTAGTCACTTCGTTCGCCAGTATCGCCACGAGCTTTAAAAACGTAGCGAATATTAAAGCGTATTTTAAAAAATACAGTTTAATTCCGATCATGTGGCATGAGATTACTGGCTGACAAGTGGACGATAACGTTTGATAAGCCTAGTAAGCTGTTGTAGTTCTTTCGCTAAATATCAATATCAATATTTATCGCTCGGTAATTTTTTTTCGGGGTTCGAAATTTATGGGAATTATAAATCTTTTTGGTTATTTATACGTACGCTCGGAAAACGCATTAAAATCATAATAAAGCAATAATCATCAAACTATAATATATAGGATTATAATTTTGTTTCGTTTTTTAATGTTAATAACGTTTTCGATGTTTAAGCGCTTTTAATAGCCGCTTATTATTCTCATATCCAATAATATTGCGAACCATTAAAAAAACGGAGAAGACGTTTACGTATAAATTATTAATAGCGGACATTAAATTTTGTTTTTCGTCCGAAAAATCGCAACAAAAAAATTAATTTTTCCGTCCAACAATAAATTTCATATTAAATTCATTTAATTGCCCCTAAATATTTATATTTTTCGTTTTTTTACTGGGTTTTCGATTTTCCACTGCGAAGTGCCCAGTAGTGTAAGCACTTTATACGCGCACCACATCACCAGATGAATCAATTGGTCACGAAGTTATGCAAAGGAAAGCAAAAAAGTAAATTACTCTGTTATTTTTTGTGCGTAGAGATTTAGTGAACACGACTCCAGCAGGAGATTAATGATAAACAAGTTGCCCGGTAATAATAATTATTATGATTTTCCAGAAACAGGAGCTTCGGAGTTGGGATTCAGTGCACTGTACAAACAGTAGTAGTGGCTATGTTTTAATAGCCAAAAGTTTCTATTAAAAAATATTTTCCTCGATGTTTGTTGTCATTTTAGATTTTAGCTTTTCTTAACATTTTATCAAAATTTTTGAAGAAACTTTAATATTTTCGTGATTTTCAATATAGTTTTGCAAATTAATCGGTTTGTGTTTCGGCAAATTTAATATCAAAGGTTAAAAGTTATTAAAATTTAAACATTTGCTTTCAAAATATTTTTCTGGAATAGCGTTAGCTTTTTATAAAAATAATTTTAAATAAAATTCTCAAAAAATATTAAATGTTTTCAGAATTACATTTCGCTACATTCATGCCAATTGCCAATATTACTCTTTTTCCCGTTTATTAAAATAGCTAAAGAATATTTTGCCAGATTTGAAATTATAAACAAAATCCAGATTGTGTTAGAACTTGAGAAGTCATTTAATATTTAATACTTTATTTTAACTAAAAAAAGGTCTTAAATGTAACATTTTAATTCAAAAAAATTTATATTTGAAATTAAAATAAATTATTTTTGATTGACTTTTGTCTTTCACGTCGAATTTTTTTGGTGAGATGGAAATAATTGCATCGCTAGACATCCCGCGGATATACGAAATGAAATCTAAAGATTCGCTCACTATATTCCGTAACTTCAATTAATAATTAATGCTTTACGATTAAAATAATATTTCTTGAGAAATGCCATTAAATTCTGTAAAATATTTGATAACATAACTTCAATGTGTTTTTTATCGTATTTCGAAATACGAATAAAATGCGAATAAATTTTATTTATGATCTGGGGTTCGGTTTTTATAATGATTCATATAATTAAGACATTTATTAATGTCATAATCATATACTGTTTATACGAATTAGATTCAAAACCCAAATCAAATGTTTATCACAAATCTCTTTCAGTTTAATCTTGATTTCTTTTTTTCTTTGAAAAAGATCTTCATTACTATCGGATCAATGATTCCATGTATAACTTTTTCTCCGCTCATTCGATGTCTATATAAATGAATCTTATATGTAAATCAATATTTTTATAACTTGTTTGAAATTCATTCGGCAAGTTTGATATGCATTTAAAATGTTTTATAATTACGTTTAATCGCTTACATATTATATCATTAATTATTTATTTTCTTGCATTAAATTAAACCATGGATTCGATTTTGAGGGTCTTATCTACTATTTATTTTACTCGGAAATTACCCTTTCTCTCTCTCTCTCAAAATTATACTTAGTTTTTAACTGTGCATTAATTAATACAATTATTATTATCTGTTTTTAATTTAGTTTTTTGCTGACAATGTTCTAATTAAGAACGCATTGATGGTCTACTTTTATTCGAGAAATTTTTAACCGATTAAAAAAGTGTGCCCGAATTTATATAACCCGATGGCAGTTATTTATCAAAGTGAGTTGTTTTTGAATCTAATTTGCTTTTGTTTTTATTTTAAAGCTAATTAGTGATGCTTAAACGTGAGAAAAACTATACAAAAATTATACGGGTATGTAAATAAAAAAATTTTGAATTAAACTCTTGATCTTCGAAAGAAATATATCATTTTCGAGGTCGACACAGCAATGCCCATTTAATTTAATAATATTATAGTAATCATACTTTTATCACGTGTCAAATTTAAAATTAAACATACATGTAAGCAACAGAATTAAATAAAATTTGGAATTAAACTTTATTTAGCTATTTTTAGCCGAAAAAAATTAATTTATTTTCATTAATTTTATCTAGCGCTACAAAAAATTCAGTTCCACTCTCCTATAAACTGAGTTAAAAAAACCTATCATCGAATAGAGATATCACAGAAATAAAAGACATTAAAGACACCATTATTGCTGTTTCGAAGAAGCTATCTTTTATTATTATTAGGGTTATTATCGTTTATTATTATTGGGTGTGTTATAATGTAAATGAATTTGTATAACAGTTTTTTATATTTTCATGTCAGCGTGTATTTTTGATGTTACGAGGAGTGCTTTTGTCGAAATGAAATACATAGTTTCGATTCATTCAAACGCAAATACGAAACATAATCTTTTATTTATCAAAGCTATTTCTTTTTAAAGTTACACAATATAGCAACAAATAAATACATTTTTAAATATTCGAAAAATTCATAAGTTTATGTTATGGCATATAAAATACATGTTGAGAGAGAGAGAGAGAGAGAGAGAGAGAGAGAGAGAGAGAGAGAGAGAGAGAGATGAGATAAAAATTGTAACTCATATAACGCCCAGTTATTAATTTCGTTCTTCAATGAATTATTAGCCACACTTTTCTTTTTTTGAGTATATGTTATGTGTTACATAAACTAATGTTTTTATACAGTAATCCGCAGTACAGTCTGCGCGCATTGAGAGGAAAATTTATAAATGTGAACTGAAATGTCAAATTGAATTACTCTATGTGTGGATACGTAAAAATTTTTTTCGACGAATAGTTCTGGAAACTTAAGAAAATTTGATTTATTTGTTTGAGTGCGAAAAAATTAACTCATTATATATAAATATTTTTGGTAGTAGTTTTCAGGCTAAATAACCCGACTTTGACTGTACAAATTAAATTAATATTTTTGATATAAATAGCGAATGCGTGCGATTCTTAATTCATTATCTGAAGCAACGCAGTGTAGCATCAAATACCTATTAAGTCTCTCTCTCTCTCTCTCTCTCTCACACACTCACACACTCACACTCACACACTCACTCACTCACTCACTCTCTCCGCTGCTGAGCTCCTCATTATTCTCTAATATTTAGTCCCTTTCATATAAGTTAGTTGTTATCAATTTTAGCCACACTTGAATGCTTTCTCGAGATGATGGACTAAAATGAGAAATGACTTATAGTCATATAACAAACTTTTACAGCCCTATTGAGACTTTTCTGTTTTGGCGTTTCTGCCACTTTTGTTATTCTGTAATACTCTGCGTCCATGAATCTATCATCATATCCAGAACCCAATTGTTCTCAAACTAGTGTTTTTCGACTCATGACTTAGAATATTGTTAATAATCTTAATATTCTATTTAATTATAGTAAACTGACTCATTAGCGATCAGACTTATTAGCGATCTTAATACTATATAAGTTACGTGATAGTGTTTGCATGTTTCGGCGCTAAAACTATCTTTGTTTATTCGTTTGTGTTTACGTGTGCTTTGATTAATAACTAATTAATAGATTAAATGAAATATTTTGGTCAAACATAAATTAAAAATAATATGATGGCATCAAAAATCGTAAGAATTGATTTAAATATTAATTATAAAAGATACCAATAACTAAAGAAATTTTCCAACCCCCTAAAGAAATTTGAATATCATAATATTTTTATGACAGAGGACAAAATTCCAAGCATTATGGCTGAAGACGAATTTTGAAAATTCGTAAAGGGGGCGTTACAAAAAATAAATAAGTATTTGACAAAATATTTTTTGTCTCCTAAACGGTTAAAAATAGAACAATGGTTTTTTAATTATAAATAGTATAAAAATATTTTGTTTAAGAATATATATTTTAAAAAATTTTTAAATCATATTTTGAAAAAAATTTTTGGATTTAGAAATATTAAAAAAAGTTTTGTGCAAATTTACGAAAAGGTGACATAAATTTTATGAGTCAATAATATAGCTATTTTTGGGTAGATAATTATCAAAAAACGTTTGGTTTAAAAATCTCAAAGGAAACTTCTTAAATATTATAAAAACATAATGTCTAGACATAATATGGTTTAAATAAAATATCATAAGTAGTATAGAAATGTCACGTTCAAATCCGTTAAATTAACATTTTGTTTAGAATGCAAATTAATTTGTTTAATACTATCAAATAAAATTTCCTATGTCAAAAAAAGTTTAAAAAATCATATTTTCCACATATATTACGTCAAAATTATAAAAATTAAGTAATTTGACAAAATTATTTTTTTTTTACTTAATTTGTAAAAATTTATAGATTATTATTATTATTATTATGCAATTCAGTATACAAAACACTTTAATAAAAGTATATAATAAATAGCATTGATATACAGTGAACGTGAAAAACTAAGTAAACATATTGAAAGTTAGCATACGAATTTCACGTGTAATAAGTAATACATAGGAAGCGTGTGTCATGACTAATATAATAATACAATAATCGGTTAATAACCTGTTCACTATTAGTGAAAGGAATTGTGAGTCACTGTACTTCTAGTTACGAAATTATTGATTTCTCTAAACTATCAATCCGTTAAAACTCAACTTTAAATTATAGCCGATATGTGCTCTTCAAATCACCTCTAAACGCACTATAATTACAACTGACAATAATTTTTGAATAATTCATTATTTGACCAAAAAAATCATTAATAACAAATAGTTTAATATAGTTTTTCAAAATTAACAAAACATAATATTTAAATATTAATCATCGATTACTAAGTGATCAATCAATTTTTTTAACGGACACATGCTTGTCAAAGGTTAATTAATTGGCTCACTCATTGTTCCATAAATAATGATAAAGAGTTCGGGTGAACTTCAACTGGTTATGATTTTTTTAAATAGAAGCTACCGATAGAATTGAAAAAATTGCAAAAAATTAATAATTTAGAGTTTGCACCCAATATTTTAAGTTCAATTTTTCCAATTTATAATAGGAATTAATAATCAAATTAAGATTACAAAATGCTTTACAAGATTGCTCATCGATTTGTTCATCTTGTCGATTTGAAATAGTCTCCATAGAATTAATGTCATATTAGTGTTCAAACATAGTTATTTTTGTCGCCCATGTTATGAAATAGAGATATAATAGCGAAGAATAAAAAGCCTTCGAATAAAATAACAGAATAGTAATGATAGTCGACTGGCGGTTATCAGCCAATAACAAAATTTTATCGCACAAAAAAATCATAGCTTTATCAAAGCCTATAACTCTGGGACTCATTTTTTATCAGTTTAGCCATTACCGAGTTTAATGCTGATATTATTATACGCCGTTTAGTAATAAATAATTTTTATGTTTCTTTTATTTCATAAACTTTTCTTCTGTTCTGATTCGTCTGCGACGATAAGACGATATGAGTTATTATCACCATTTAAGTTAAGCTACTGGTAGTGTACTGTATGTGTATGTGTGTGATTGCGATACTAATCTAGAAGTAGACAAATCTTGATATTTTAGCCAACAATCAATAAAATACTATATCTTACTTTATTACGTAATTTTGTTTTTGGGTTTCACTTACGCTCTAAATATGAAAAATATTTTTTGCGAATCATATATTTAATACAAAGGATTTATTCTTAACAAAATTTAATCATTTATTTGTTATAATAACCGATTTATTCTTGAATATACATTGTTTTTTTTAATTAAAAAATTAATACTTAGCACGTAATTAAATAAATAAAAACAAAAAAGAGAAAACAATCACATGAAAAGATAATCTATTTTTTTTACAAAAAAAAACATTAATCGAGAAAAATATAGCACACAAATAAATAATAGTGTAAAAGATAAAAACGAATGTATTATAATAATATATAACTTTTTTAAAAAATTTGGCAAAAACTTGATGTAGAATTTTTCGAATAAATAATCGTAACAAGTATTTTTTATTTTTGATTATATATTTCATCGTTGGGGAAAAAACAAATTTTTGGAAAAATTAAATAAGCAATTAATTAATCCAATTTTTCCCGATTGCATAAAAATTTACACATGCATTGCAAATAATTAATCGATTCATTGCCGAATAGAGTTATATTACTCATTTAAGCATTAAGCGATTCACTACAGTTCTAATAATGTGTTTTAAGCGATTTTTTTGAGCACAAACTCAGCACATCGTCGTATAAAAAATCCAAATTCAGAACACACAATAAGAAAAGTTTCTCTGCGTGTAATGAGCGGCAATCATAAGCAAAAATGCATTCCAATGCATCATACATGTGTCGCTAAACTTTTAGTGTGGCCATTATTAGTGATATATTTTTGATTATCGTTGCTATACATCACTGAAAACATTTGCGAACTTAACTGCGGCGGAGTTTGTTGCTGTTGCGGATGCATTGACGACAATAACGACATCGATGTCCGCACGAACGGATTATTATTACTGGCAGCGTTATTACCGTTGCGTTGTTGTTGCCGTTGATTCGCGTCCACTATAGTTCTGTACGGTTTCGGGTCGATATGTGGCGGAGGCGTACGATAGCTACTCGTCGCCAAATTAATGGACGTTCGGTAATGATTTGGCGATATGGTGGTCATATCCGAGTTTGGCAACAGTAAGTAATCGCCACTATTATTATAGTCACTGAACGGCATGTTAACGCTGTTATTATTTGATTGGATCATATTCTGCGATAGCGAGTGGTGTTTGCGTGTATGCGGTTATTATTTTTGGTAGTTATTGGTTGTTGTTATTGGGGAAGAAAAATTAAAGAGAAACGAAAAATAAAATATTTGGTATTAAAAGCATTATTGCGTTATTAAAATACGTGTTTTTTATGCGCATCTTTTTAAAGCGATCTTTTAACTAATAATTCATATTAGCCTTACTTTATTATTAGTGGCGTAAATGTTATTAAGCGTCGGCTCTCTATTCGTATAGCTGTAGATATTTTCGACCACTTTAGCGATTTCGCTATCAATCCGATGCGTATCACTGGAGCCCTCGTTATTGCCGTCAAACTCCCACTGTTGGGACAGCGAAGACGCCGTACGTATCTCTACTTTGATATCGGAATCGGTGGCCGACGAGTTGGAATCGATGGCCGAATGTTGCTGTTGGTGATGCGGATGATGATGCGGGTACTGATGCTGCGATGATGTGGTCGACGACGACGTCGTGCCGAACACACCCTTTTTGATACTGTTCTGGTAATCACTGTCTCTGTCGAACGTGGACTTATTGCGATGCAAGCACAGTATGAAAATGATGGTAAACGCAACGATAATAACGATACCGCAGATTATTATCCCAACGATTAATACCACAGACGAGAAACTAGCTATAGATCCGAAAATTAAAGTTTTAGTTGTTTTTTCTGTTACGGAAATATTTGCAATAAAAATAGCCGTAATATTATTAATGAATGTTATATGATATGAATGTGTTTTTGAAACGCTTACCTCTTATTATGCAAAGCGATGGTCTAATGGATTGCGGGTCAAAATTATTAGTGTCATACATGCAGTCTGTTATCATCGCTATAATTAATTGAAGCACATATAAAAATAAAATGGTAAAACGAAAAATATGTATATAAGCACAACATGAAAATGATAATACGATTCGTTATAATGATAGCAATAAAAGAAATTAAAAATTTTTCTATTATTATTATTTCGCTCTTAATAATAATCATAATAACAATAGAATTTATTAGCGAAAACACGAAAATAAATCCAAAAAAATATGTATTATTTCTAATTTAAAACAATAATAATTAAGCAATGATTTTTGGTGGTAAAAGCTAAAATGCGATTAACGTTTCGTTTTTGTTGTTTAATTTAATGATAAAACGTAAAAATAAAATATAGAACATAATGAATATAATTATTCCAAACTTAAGTTATATTCGTTATGGCATCAAACTTACTATCTTCTAATAGAGTAATAATACGGGAATCGTATCCAATCTGATTCCAAACGGAACAGTTATATTGGCCGAAGTCCGACTAAATTGAATAAATAAACAATATTTAATCGGAAAATTCAATCTCGTAATAACGTGGGTGTGGACAGTGATTTAAAAGTAGTAAAAATTTATAGGCTCCTCTTATGGATGAACGCAAGGATCAGATAAAACGAAAATAATTCACTTACTAATTTTGATTTGCGAATCACAATCATAGACCTGAGTGTTGACTCTCCCTGAATGGGCTCTTCGATAATTTCGTAGCCCTCATTGTTATCAACATCAACCGCCTGACGTGTGTGTGTATCCAAATATATATAAATAAAATAATTATTTTTAAATATAAGGCCTCAACATATTCGGTGATTAAGATATAATTAGAGATAACGCAACAAAAAAACTTTTTATATAGAATTTAATGACTAGTGGAGCGCAGCTAATATGCGATAATAAACGCAAAACAAATAAACGGGTAACCGAAATACGAAAAACGAAAAACCTGCGAGTTATGATGCCATAAAATCCTTGTAGGCGGTGGTACTGATTCGATCAGGCATTCAACTTTTACGGCTTCGCCATTAAAACCGTACTGAGTGTATGGTTTCTTGATTCGTGGCGGACCTATGTTTATATAGGGAAACGAAAGCAGAGGTACATAAAACCGAGCATAAATAAATCAACAAATAAACGGATACCTTTCAAAAATAATAAAATTTGTTTGGAGATTTCGTCGAAACCTTTTATCGAAGCTCTGCACACATACTTTCCGACATTAGCGTGACTTATGTTTTTAATCAACAGTTCCGGTCCGGTATTGAGCACATTGCTGGAGCCCAGCATAAGCCACGTGATCTCCGGTTTCGGGTTACCGTCAACGTCGCACTTTAGCTTAATATCCTGACCCAACTCAGCGCCAAAAACCGTATTCATCGGCGCTTTAAAGGACGGTCCGTACGCAACGTTTAACGTATGCTTCGCTTTATTGGTTCCCACGCTATTGCTAACCTCGCACGACACTACCGCACCATTGGAATCGCGACCGACCCTTCGGAGCACCATTTTCGTGCTGTGGTCGCCAACAACCACTTCGTCATTTTTAAACCACTTATACAACAGTTGCTTCGGATTTCCATTGGCGATGCACACGAACTCCACGTCGTCTCCGGTATGTATGAGCGAATGCGATGACCGTAACTGCACTTCTGGCGCGTACTTCACCTCAAAGCGAATCGACGTTTTGGCCGGCGTTTTGAGCGCCGAATTCTCCGACCGACACGTGAGCGTCTTTCCGTCAAACTCCTTCGACGCCGTGAACGTCCACTT
>JAQGAW010000391.1:0-30991 GCA_034698025.1 Phthiracarus crinitus
TGGAATGGAGTTACATATTTTGGGTGCGGTAATGGAACGTTAATGGAATTGAAAAATTGAATATTTTCAATCACTAAATGGAATACATGAGCGACCCATCAATGGATGCCCCAAAGGGGTCTTGCAGATCAAGGCAAACAAATAGTAGCATAAATCCTATGATTTTAAACCCTGAATTTTGAAAACTAATGATTAAGATAGCCTCAAAAAATATAAAGTGCTCATTATATGTGTAAATGAAAAATATTATGCACACATTTTTCCATACAATGCACATGTCTTTAAAAAGTTATTGATTGTATACTTGTACAGTAGTATAAAAAATTTAAATATTTACTATTAAATATTAATTACAATTTGTTTGATTTGAGTGTTTTAAAATTATTGATAAACTATGTCCTCAAACACGAGCGCAATTTTTAGCTTACTTTCTTGAAAATTGTATTTGACTATGTCTGTCCGTCATCGTGTCCACAGTCATATATTTATTAATGGAGTATACATGTTCTTTATATTAATTAAGGGATTTGATATCTTGGGAACTATTGACTTAAAAAGAACCAAAATATAAGTATAAATTAAACTATAAGAAAGTGTCGTTCTTGTTTTTACTAAGATTCAAAACATTTATTGGGTCTCTTAAAAATTTTAGTTAAGAAAGGGTCACATTAAGGAAAAGGTTGAGAAATACTAAAGTAAAGGGTATGCAATAAGAAATATTTATTTCATAGTAAACTCCACAATAATTAATTTTGAAGCATAACGTATAAGTTATAACTTATAATTTAATTACTGGCATGAAATTAGTTTAGTTATCAAAATAGATAAATAAATATTAAAATTTACTTTACATATAAAATTTATTTATTTTGGATTTTAAAAAAGCATACATAGTTTTAATAAAATAAATCTTAAAATGAAATGAAACAGTGATTAATATTAATTTTATTTAATTGAATGCTGTTATAATTAGATGGCATTTAATGGATAGAAACAGTGTAATAAGTAGTGAAGCAATACAATCAACAATTAATCATAATGTTGTCAATACTGTCCCCTCTCAGCCATATCCCTGTTAACAGGCTTTCTAGTATCAGCGTCTTCGTCATACTGTCCATCATCGTAGACATACTTAGCCAACAGACAAGCGCTGGCAAAGTTGAGAGCTCTTAGAACGACACTTATGAATAGGCAAACCACAACACCAGTAGCTCTTTGGTTGTGACCGTTGTTTCGCCAGTCATCGCAACCAAATGGTGGCGAATTTTTGTTGTCCTCGTAATTAAAGCAATAATCAGAATAATTACTTTTACGAATCGCCAAAATAATTCCATTCGCCAACAAAAGGAGAAGATCTAAGCCTACGAGAGCTGCGTAACCAAAAAACGCGATGTGAGTGTAAAGACAAGCGACGAACAGACCGATCATCGCTACTAATATACTAAACCCTCCGCCAGCGTATTCATGCCAATAACCAAGACTTAACGATAATATTAAAATTGCCAAAATGATCACTAATACGTTGCCGATAACCAACAATATTCTCATAACTTTTGACAGATCCATAGTGTAATTGAAATTAAAAATCGAAATATCGTTTAAATATAGCCACACCTTGTAATAGTAGTAACTGTAGTTCAGTATGAAATCTTACATTTAAACGCAACTATAATCCAAGTGTGTGTGTGTTTGTGTATGTAATCATGCACTTTGTTCGTTAAATGTTTTTTACACAATAACTACAACAGCTATGCATTGTGTGCCTCATTCTTTTGCTATGAAACTTTTTATCGCCATATCATAGGAATTATCTGTTATTAAAGACCAGTTTTGCTTAACTTCATAATATTATTATCTTGAATATGTAGCAACCAATAACTTCAACGAACAAACAATAAATATTTGTTACGATTTTCTAACAAATCAAAAGCTATTATATTTTATTATTCAATGTTTACTTTACCGGAAGTGAACCATTCACTCGACACACGTTCACACACTTATGTGTTTCCGTAAGATAAGCAACGTTTTCACATTCCATAAGTTAATTCGTTACCGTAACTGTTTTAATTCAAACAATTTATTATACAGCGTTTTCCTTCCGACTAAATATAAATATTTTTCTTGTGTGTAATAAAGTATAGTACCATTTAATCATTTAAAGATTATTATCTTTTAGAATTAGTAAGTTATTAACTGTAAGCTTACATGTGTTAGATTAATGTGAAGATTTGCGTTGCTTTTAACGTAATCTCTTCATTAAAAGAATGATGTGTTAATTAATGCTAAGTTAACTAAATATCTATGATCTGACATCAGTTTGCAATTTTTTAATAGAATATAAAATTTTCTTAAAAAGCATCAAACTATTGTTAAAGTAAACATTTCATAACTATTTAACGGTTCCAATAGAATTCAATTGATTTAAATTTAATTCGTCAATTTAATCATTCAATTTCATTGCCATTGTGTGCACACATTTTTATTATACCTATATATTGATAAACACTGTCTAAACTTATTCTTTAATTTAAGAATAACTATCTTTAAAATAAAATATGTAGTGAATAGAGTTGTTTATTGAGTACACACCTCTAGTTTAGCAAAACATAGTAAATACCGTATAGTAAACTGATTTGTTGTTTACGTTACCATTAATCGTTTCAAATATATCTATTAAACACGATTAACAAATCAATAAACTAAAGCAATATGTCTGGCGAACCATTGCACGGCTTTCCTGAGGGATTGATGCGAAGTAATTGGACAGAAATGATGGGTAATGTGCAGGCATGTCAGATGCAAATCGGAAATGCTGTCCACAAATGCGCTGAAATGCAAATGAATGCTGTGATGTGTTTGGAGGCTTATGGCGCTAAACGTGGTCGACAGGTGTGCAACGATTACATCAATGACTATACCGAATGCCTTCATATGAGGAGACAAGTATATCATATACGAAAGTACTATCTTTTTTATGATTATCATATATGCGTTGATTTATTTTAGTTACAAAGAGTAGTAGAAATGAGAAAAGAGAGAATCAAACAGGTATTAAGAGGTGAACGGAAGTTAAATGAGTTTTACGATCACATTAAGCCACCGCGAGATGCGTTTCAAAATGGACCGTACGTTCGATGAATAACTTTTAGAGAGATGTACTCTATTGTACTGTATTGTAATGTAGACGTTATGCGATTCGTTCAAAATACTAGATTCAAATATATATATCTTTTTGATTGAAATTATTAAAACTAAATTGTAATTAACTTATTTGTTTGAATTGTATTCTATTTTCTTAATTATTAATTCTTAAACTTAAATGTGTTTAAATTAGTAACGACACGATTACTAACAAATCTGATTAACTTAATGATAATCAAACTATTAGAAGATTGAATACCTCTAAGCACAAACTCAAACTCGTAATTAGATATTTAAACCACTTAATGATAATTATGATCAAAAATTTGGTGAATTTGGGACACATTACTGAAAAAGTTTGATATGCACGACACTAGTAATCGTTAAAATTTTGTGTCTCGAGCCCGACTAAAGTCCGAAATTTGAACTCGGGTCCAGATCGAGATCATTTCTGATACTCAATAGTTTGAGCTGATAAGCACCGATTAAATCAATGACGTAAAAATTGTTTTATTTAAAATATCGCAACATGACTTTAAAAGCAATAGTTCATCCATTTTAACAGGTTTTAGTTAAGTTTTAGTTATTTTAAATATTAAATTAACAATTATCAAACAAAAACTTTACAATTAAAACAAGATTGATAGGTCATAATATCTGACTTCAGATTTAAGTATAGTTTTTTTGGTCACTCGCTCTCTTCATCACTCGGTCCTTGTATTTTCTTTAAGTTTTATAAATTTAATATTCATAAAATTTAAAATTTGTTTCATTCCAATATAATTTAATATTTTGTAAATAAATATAGATGTTTATTACAAGCGGTATATACTAATCACAAATGCGGAATATTCAACTCATTCATTTTACTTTAAGCAAAGCGGATATGCCATTCGAAACAGCGGTATATTCCACTCGAAATAGCTGAATATACACCACATTTTAATACATTTTTGTTCGCTTTTATTATTTTTTTGGCTATTTTACAGAAAATCTATAACATAGCGGACTATGCCAAACCAAAAGCGGAAAATGGCACAAAATTGTTAAATATATTACATAATATTTTTGTTTTCATTCACTGGACAGTTTTGATTTGATCACTTTTTTTGTAAATAATGATATTATATTTTCAAAAATGATTTTTTAACAAATTGTTCCAATTCAACAATCAATTTTCATCAAATTTTTAGTATTTTTAAAATCCCTTAATAAATGTAAAGATGGGTAAAATCCCTTAGTAAATATAAAGGGTGGACCGACAGACAATCCCAAATTCTGCAGTCAGATATAAAATGATGAAAACAGAATTAACTAAATGTTGTTTCATTTAACTTCAGAAATACATAAAAAGGGAATATTACATAAAATTCGGAGAAAATTCAAAGCCCGGACCGAGTTTATTATTATTAGGGATTTAAAATTCGTTAGAAAAAATAGTGCCAAATCGTTAGAAAAATTCGTTAAAAATTTTAGAGTCTAATTTAATTTACAAATTAGTTTTATTAATTAAACATTAAAAATTTTCATTATATAGCTTGATATTATATAAAAAATTAAAAAAAGTAAAAAATTTTCATAAACAGAGATAAATGAAAAATAAATTGAGTTTTATTTTTAAAAAAATTTTCAATAAGAAAATATTTCAACTATGTTTATATTTTTGTATAATTTTTAGTGCACTTAAAGATAATTTTCTTAAAATCGTTTGAAATATTTAGAATCGTTAGTTATATCAAAATTCGTTAATTTCGTTATAATCGTTAGAAAAATTTAAGTTAATTAAATATTGAAAAGTATTAATATTACGTTATGTATAGGTCGAATTAAGTAATTCTTTTGAAAAATTAAATCGTTAGTTAACGATTTTTAAATCCCTAATTATTATGAGCCGTTCACTAGTCTAAGAGAACAAACGGAAGCATTTCAATGTTAAATTTATTTTAAAGTTAGTAAAAAATTATTAATAATGTTTTTTAAAAATCTAAAATAATAGATGTCTCTGTTTGTGATGTGGAAAAATATCGATAATATTGTATCGCAACATCGATGAGAAAAATTCCTGTTTTCCACTAACTCTTTACTGCAAAACTTTTTAACGCATTATTTTCGCTTTAAAGTTTAGTTGTGAATATAAATCATGCAAAATAAAGTGCTGTATGAGTTATGAATCAATATTATTAACTGAGCAAATATTTGACAACACTTTTCCTTCAATTTATTTCACCAGAAATCGTTTTCTTAAGGTAAGAAAAGAATATTTGTGTGATTTATTTGTAATAATTTACTCCATTCTAAATTCGAGTTATATTCTCATTTCAATATTTTTTACATTCCTATATTTTTTGGAAAAGTTTCTCAATAGAATTAATTTAATATTTGAAAAACGGAATTACTTTTAATAATCAATTAGTTTATTAAATTTATTTTTAATTAAAAAGAACATTTGAGAATAAAATACAAAGTAAAATGAAAAGTAAATTCACATTAAAATTTAGAATTATTGATTTATTTTATTGTTTCAGATCTATACTTTTTTTATAAATTTTTCGCATTTAAGTACATAATAAACTTAAAAGAATTACGCAAATTCCGGTTTGTTTTGCAAAATTGAATTTTTTTATGGAATAACGATCTAATCTTAACTGATAAAAAGATTTTTAGATGCTTTGTTAGATTAAAAAACGTTGTATTTTTATAATTTACGTTTTTCTAACTTTTTCAATGAAATAGAAAATCTTTGAATCAGATATAACTTTAAAAGTAATTACAATTTTAAGTTAATTTAATCACTCGATAAACTTGCAATTTTTAAAATTATATTTTGTTAACTTATTTCATTTATTTTATTGTTTAATAGTAATCTTTTTTATAGTACCGTATATTTTGTTAATGAATGTTTTTCTCTTATTTCAATAAATATGTGTCACTCGAAAATAACAAAATTAAACAGCAGTTATTACCTGTAAGCTTATAAGCAGATCAATTTTTCAACTGTTTTTAAGTGTTCATTGATTGAGAAAACTGTGAATGAACACAAAATTACGAGAAATCCCACGTAATTTTTTCGATGTCAGAATAATATGCCATCAATTTGCCGCTTATGTAGGATTTTACATATTTGTGCGCTTTTAGGTTGTAATTAAAACTTATCAATTATCTAAACGATCGAATTGCTAAATACTAGCGTTTTTTAGTTTAAACTTAATGCATTACTTCCTAAAAAAATAAATAACAATTGTGAAAAAAATTGGGATGAAAAAAACAAAACCGACTTATCTATGCTTTAAAGCTCACGACTCAAGCGAATATAATAATGACATTAGAAAATTATGTGGTGATAGACATATACAGTAATAAAAGATGAACTTAAAGAGAATTGTCATCAACCCGTATATTCTAAATATTATTTTTAATAGCGTGTGGCATAATATGCTTTTATGCGTTAAGCTTTTATTCTAAATATGACCTATATTTGCGTTGAAAACTTTTATTTAGTTTAAAGCTTTAATATAAGCTATGAAGTGTTTTCTGCTTAATACGTGAAAGTAATTCAATGCGTAGGCTTCATATCAAAATTGCATTACACCACGAATCGCTTGATTTTCCTATAATGAATGCTATTTTGCTGTTGCTGTTGATTCTAAAACAATATTCTTACGGGTTTTGGGCGAATGCATACTCACTCCTAATTCAATCCTCTCTGCGATCCAGTAATAAATGAGTTTAATATATCTGTTATGTCTGTTATGGAGCAAAATAATATTTTAGTTTAATTTAAATTAGTGTGGGTTTCGTATACGTTTTAATATGTTTTCTATGATAATCAAAGGACGATTGTAGGTGTACTGAAGGTGAAAACAGCATTAACTAAACGTCGTTTCTTTTGTCCAATTATTGTTTCTGACGCACGAAAATATGAATACAATACACGAATCTTCGTATAATTGCGAATTAATACAATCACATAATTCATTTGCTCGCAAACATCAATTATATAATAGAAAATTTAAGTCACATTTATTACATTAATTATACACCACTAATGCTTTATGTGTTTCTATGCTTATGCTATTCTACGGACATATGAATCCAAAAACTATAACTCAGATTATTTATTGAAAACTTTTAACTCTTCAAAAAAATACAAATTTTCTTTTAAATTGTGCAAACTTTTTTTAAATAAATAACGAAAACAAATATTATTTAAATATGAATGAATGAATGAATATTAATTTTTGAAAATAAATCATAATTAGATAGTTTGGTGGTTTAAGTGGGAGTACGCTTAAGATCCACAGTGAACTGAAGACTCTCGTCACCCATAGTTGGCTTCAAATGTGTTAAATGTCTAAATGAAGATTTGTTTTTTCAGGTCACCCCTACAGACACAGCACCTTCGCGTGTCCTTCAATAACCGCCAACAATAGCATATTTTATTTAGATATCTATATATTAATGCTTATTATAGTATTGATATAAATTACTTCCTTATCATCACTAATCAAATCAAATAATGAATTATTGTAAGCAACACGTTATAGAATAAGGCGAAGAATGCTATAAAATATAAAAGAATGTGTGCATAAACAATATAATGCCCGGTAGTGACCACAACATATCATCGGTGTTATCAGTTAATAATCCGAATATAGTCCAGCGATCAGATTCCAACCGATCAGACCGTTCAGACGCATCCGCTTATAGCTCTGAAGGTGGTTCGTCTAAGAAAGTTAGTTTCAACAAAGCAGTGCGAGTAAAGAAATACACGTCACCGCCTCTCAACCCAACAGACATTGATGAAAACAAGTTTTGGTTTAAAATATACAAATCACACCAATATAAGCCTGAATCAAGTGATTCATGCGTCAAACAAATTGATGACACGCACCAAAGCGTTGACAATACACAAACTGCTGCGCCAACTGTTAGACCATTATCTACTATTGTTGAAAGTGGTGATAGTATATCGTTAGCGTCCACACCAGAAATGTCACGCAAATCAGTGCCATCTAATTATGAATCGTCGACAGCCAATTCAAGACAACGAATGGTCAACAAAAACAATAACAACAACAACAACATCATCGATAAAATAGTGCCTAAATCTTCGGGAAAACCTAATCGCTTATATGAACGCGACAGTTCTCCATCATATTCTACTCGAAGCGCAAAATTGCTATCAACTCTTCCTAAAGAACCGGAAATCGATTATGTGAGAGGAAATAGTGGTTCCAGTTCTCCGTTGCGTTCAACTAAACTGACGTCAATAGAGTCTTCAAAACCACCGCAATCTAAACGTAATCCTATAGTAAATGGTGTTAAGGTTATGTTCGGTATGTCTCCATCAGTGCCGAAAAAGGATAAAACTTTGGCAAAAATAGAACAATCGCCTCACGATTCAACAATTGCACCTCAAAAGCAACAATCAGTTATTGTTCACAGTTCGTCTCACTCAAGAGACTCGCAAAATATTAATGATAGCAATCAAAAAAATATTCGCAATGAATCTCCAAATAGAAGTAAGATTACTAAACAAGATTTATATAGAGCTCCGTCACGTAATGCTAACTTAACTAACAGAAAGTTATTGCATAATAGTGATCAAAGCAATCAATTAGCTGTTCATTCAAAAAATATAGATAACGCTAAATATGGAGATAAACCTTTAAAGTCCCATAAAAATGAAATATGGAGTGATATCGGCGATGAAACTCAACCATTAGATGAAGTGATTAATAATGCTAAGCTTGATTTAGTTTCACGCACTGATTCCGATGACGATCACTATATTGAGTCGTCTCACATGATTCCAACTGAAGTTTGGAAAACTGGGCCACAATTGCTATCAGACAACACGGATTTTGAAAGATCAATATCTGAAATGCCTGGCGAAGGAAAGATATTCTCGACAAAAGAGGAGGGAAGTAAAGTGTGGCAAAATAAAACCAGAAGAAGATACTATGAAATCGTACCGAAACCACATAACAAACAGTTAAAGGCAATCGAAAATATAGATAAGAAACAGACCGATCGTCAAATCAAAGCCACCACAGATGACGAGAAAATAGTAACCGCTAAAGATTTGGATGATATGTTTCTGAATAAATCCAAAGAAATTAAAGATATAGAACCAGTTCCAGTTGAAGACGACATGTCATGTTCAACTTATACTTATTCTTATATCCCAACTGTAAGAGATGTTGGAATTCAATGCAATAGAAAGCGAACAAATCGACATCTAATGAAGCAGATATCGACAGAGTCGTCATACAGAGTAATCAAATCGCAAAATGATGGGTTAGTGACAGCGTATAGTGATGTGCCATCACTGCAACACGAGATTGTTTCGCATCAAACTCCAGTCTCCAAACACGAAATATGGGATGAGAAAGCTTTACAACCAACACATCACGAAGCGATATATAGTCAAATCGATAAGACTAAGAAAAAAACAGTTAAAGTTGATGACGAAAAAGATGGCACGGATCCTAATTATCCTATTCGGGAATATAGGACAAGCTCTCCAATAAGTGAGCGAAGGTCAAGACTTTCATCATCGAGACCTCAATCAGGTTTAAGATATCAAGGCTCAGATGTTACTGATCATACCAACACAACTGTGGTTAAAAATACTACAAAAGGGTATGGATTTAAATTTGGTACAGGTATTGGTCCTCAAATTAATTTACCGAAATCACCACATCTTAAACCGAAAACACGATCAGCAGTAACACCTTATACTGAACCTGAAGTATGGCGTGATTCAAATCCCAGAGATGGTTATAAAAAACAAGTGACTCAAGAAGTTTTAGAAGAAACGATTTCCATATCAAATGCTTCCAGTGATGATATGATGCAACACAATCAAAATACAGATAATGAAGATTTTCTTACACCAAAAGCAGTAATAAAAGAAATCGATCACAAAAGGAAGGAAATATCTTACGAAAATGTGTCACCGAAACAGAGACAACTATTGAACGGCGATGCCTATGAAGGAGCGACAACTAATGGCGGAGGTTTATGGTACAGGGATATCGACGAAGATTATAGGCGAGGTATGGCTCAGAGCGAAGTTTCATATCCGGCAGCGAATGAGCCAACATTTTACACGCTATCACGAGTCGACAAAGACTCGCACAGCAAACGCGATTATTCTCCTCCTCCTCGACACGCATATACTTTAGATCGAAAACATTTGAAGGAACGCAAGAAAAGGCTCGAAGATATATCGAATATCAGACCAGAACAAGATTTAAATATGCGTTTAAGCGAAAAAACCAAAAATGGTATACACAACGAACGTCAGTACAGAAGCAATGCTGATTTGCCAACAGAATATATTATTAGGGATCAAAGGGGAGGATTAGCTGCGGCTTACAAAAATCGTCAAGAAAAAAGAGCTTCTTCTTTAAATCGAATGACGACTATTAACGATGGAAGGGTTAGTCCAACGTATTCAAAACCGCGAAGTTATTTAAGTCACAGCCAATTAAATTCAGCGGGAAGTTCTGCGCATTCGAGCTCTGGTAGCGATACTGTTAAGCGTCATAAGCAAAAGTATGTTCACGATCGTCAACCGATTGTGATGTACATTCCAGCGGTTAGTCATCACAATAAGAAGGCTGAAGAACCAGATAGACTTTCGGGAATACTGCGACGACACTCAATCAGCTCTAAACGCTCAAACAAGTCTAAACAGGGGAAGACGTCTGCGTCCAGTGATATTACGCCCTCTAAACCTATCGATTATCCTAAAACTTATTCCAAAATTGAAACCAATAGATCAAACCAATCGAACCAATTGGACGAAGAATTGGATGAAATTGTAGAACTAAAGGATACGAAAGATTTTGGGAAAAACAAAAAGAGTAAAAAGAGTGGACTGAGTCGTCGCCACTCAATACCGAAAGACACTAAATTTCCGTGGCTTCAGAAACTAAAGTTCAAAGTCAGATCAAAGGAACCGTAAACACAACGAATAATTTCGCAATAAAATATAAATGTTTAAACTAATAATTATTATTCAATTAATTATCATTTAGGTTTAGGTCGTAACATAAATATATAATAATAATAATGATGAATATTTAAGATTCAATTATCAATTGGTATAATATTCTAAAGATGTTTAGAATATACTTTTTTATTGGCCTTATTTTAACGATAAAAAAGTGCATTATTGTATGAAACATTATTCGCAGCATAAATGTGACATTTTAATAAATACTAGTCGAAATTATCATTCAATGTCATAGATATATAATTTTCTTGCTTTCACACGACAGGATATCGTAGAATATACGGTATAATGAATTCTCAATTCTTTTGTTTATGATTGAAATTTTTTGTAACTACAATGACCTCGAAATGATGTTCAAAGAGATGTTTACGATAAAAAATGTCAATTTTACAACATAATAATAGTGTGCGCACATTATTTAACTATAAAAGTAAATGTATGCACAAGTTTTTAAATAGCGCTTTGTTGCTACTCTTTTCGGTTTATTATCCAAAATTGATTTCCATTTCTAAGTCTATAAGTGGAAAACGCTTGTGTTTCCAATTGATTTTCAATAGTTATAATACAAACAGTAATCAAATTTAATTGTTATTTTTATCATTTTCACTTAAGAATTTATTATTTTTATGTATTTTTTGTTTATATGATGATTTGAACAAATATTTGAAAAATAAGAATGTAAAATATTTTTTCAAATCTTTTACTTTCGTTCGAAAATAATTTGAAATACAGTTAATTAGTGAAATGGTTATTATAATAATGGAAAGTGCATAATGAGTATGACAGGTGCAAACTTCCAAACTCTTATATCGTTTATAATAGGGTTATCCAACTACTAATGTGCATATCGGTCAAGTTCAATAATTTTTACATACAAAATTCGTGTATTTCAAATCCTTGGAGATGAGTTCTCGCATAAAGCTGGTAATTAATGCTAGATATTATGCAATGGTATCAATTATTTATACTTTGCGTTTCAATAATTCAAGGTTATATAGTATTAGTTGTTTTGTGGGTCATATGGCATGAACCGTGTCTTTTGTAATCTTTTGCGATTCAACTTTTAGGAATCCGATAATTATTCAAATCATAACTTATTCTAAATTAATAATAAATATATTAACAACTCTTTAAATGAGTGCTTTTAAAATGTTTATGATGTTTTAGTGTATAATATCAAATAACTCATAACATTATCGGGTACTTTGTTTTACTTGCAAAAAACAATTATTTCCACGGATACAATCAATTGAGTAATACGCCCTCAAGCATCAAATATACAAATGTAGAGATAATATAAAAGATATTGTGGTAAAATTTACTAAACGGGTTTCGTGTAATTTTTAAATAAATAGAAATTGGCCTTCTTTTTTATTAGCTATTGGTGTATCACCTTTTATGGTATAAAAGGAAAAGTTTGGGTGTTTTTAATGTCAATATGATAAATAAAGTATAATGAATTCAACCAAGCGATTCAACGTACATGTTTTATTTAAAAAAACGATATATATTTTAAAGTTAAGCAAGTTTTTTGAAAATTGTCTCATCATTATATTACACTTTAATAATAAAACTACGAATAAATACAGTAAAATAATTTATTTACATTTTTTATTACTGCGTTTAAACAATAACTTAAAACTAAGAGAGTGGTTGTTCTTGGATTAAATAAATAAAATTATACTCTTTTAATTAAAACCTTAAAAACGAATTTTAGCATAACGTATAACACATTCGTGCGATTATTCACACAAAAACTACAATTTTATATTTCAATTTTATTTCTAATAAATACATATCGAAATCAAATTAAAAATACCTTAAATAAATATTTACTGTATTGCTTAGAAAATATTTTTAAAAAGATTTAAGAATATAGAATTGAAAACTATTGTTTCGAATTGTTTTGTTTTGAATACGGTATATCAATAAACTTACCGGTAATGTAATTCAATGAGTTTTTATTTCTTATAAAAAATGTTAACAAATATCATTCTTATTTCATTGTAGTATTTTTATTAGAAATATTAAATTACTCCGTAAAACACATAATCACATGTTCTTTCAACTCTATTTCAATTACCGTATATTTATATTAAATTTGCATAAGTGTAACGTTAAATGGATTTTTTGTATCAAATGAACAACATCTTCAAATCTAACTTATAAGTTCTTTTTAAGAGAACTCAATGTTGTTTAGTTTACACATATATGATAATATATATATAGTAAATTTTTCCTATATGTTGGCCAATATATTTTAAGTTAAATAAATATTATTCTCATTTTTATTTTCTAAAAACTTCATTTTTGTGCCGTTAAATATTATTATCTATACATAATACTGTTTAAATTTTAAATACATATTGAAATTTAATTATACAAATATACAATTAAAAAACACATAATCCTAAAAAAATAAATTATAACTAGAAATGTTAACTATTTTAAACTCTTAAGCCGCGCTCTCAATGTAATTATAATCCGATGTCTTACGAATCATGTTTATGCGATCTGAAATAAAAACAAGAATACACATTCATAGAGATCTCATTTTTTCATATGTTAATGCATGCTAATGTAACAATAAGCTTATATTAGTTTTTAAACACATTATAGCAAAATACTATATAAATAGTAGATAAGTGTGTAGTAGTTAAAAAAATCTCTTTATTAATATAAAACTTTAAAAATATAGACGGATAGATGGACAGACAGATATGATCAAAAGCATAAGCTTGAGTTTTTAGTCAAAAAGTGTACTAAAAAATATTTGTGCGATTATATAATTGTTGTTTAGCGCATGTTAAGAATATATTATATGCATCCAAGAATTACAGAACGATTGAGTCACGATCTCGATCACAATGTTGGAACATCTATACTCTACACGATTTTAAGAACATTGATAATAGAAAATTTCACATAAATCAAGCCAAGTAAGGGTTTGTAGTACTTTATCAAATTCCAGAGAATAAACGCATCGTAATAATGCGAAAATTCTTAGCCTAAAGAGCAAACGTTTTTATTTTCGTGTGGGCAAAACTGACAAGAAAATGTAGCATTAATTACGATGTTTGTTGTTTGTTAAAATACTAGGAGTTCCAAAAACTTATTAGACATATGTAATAAAGTTTGTTCGTGTTTTGTCATATTTTGTGTGATCTATGCTTCAATATATGAGTATTTTCGGTTTTTGGTGGTTTAAATGTTTTTAGGAATTAAGAATGCTATAAAATATATAAATTATTTTGGAGTTTAGATTTTTCAACATTTAAAAAACGTATAAATATTAAAAATGATTGAATAACATTCTTTATATAGTTTTAATTTTAAAAATTTTTTTAATTCGCAGTACTTATAGAATCTTAAAAACGCTTTTTGTGGTTAAATGTGTATAAATAAATACTGAAATACAAGTTTTTCATGTTAACAACTCATTCAACACATAATAAAATCATTGTGTATTCCCTCATTAAACATCCAAAACCATTTTTATTAAGTTTATAAAAATGGTTAATTCCCAAAAAGCTTACATAAAAATTATCTAAAGACACACATGAACTTATTGGTGCGTTAAAAAGTATGTATGTCTGTAAATGATTCATACATCAGTGGATTTTTTTTGTTTTAAAATTTATCGTATAAACTATTTAGTAAAACTCTTTCATTAATATGAATATTAGCAGACAATACATGAAAAGAGTATATTTTAATTCTTCCTACAAATATGATAATTTTGAATAAACTTTGTTATATGCCTAATATAGTTTGGGAAAAACATTGACAAAACTGCCAGAATATATACTGTGAGCCAAATTTATTAGTTAAGCGTTTAATGAATGTCATATCGTTAAGTATTCTTAGTAAAAGTATTCGCAAATTAATTAATTGCGAGTCTAAGTGTCAAACAAAGATCTAAGAGTGTCACGTATGCTCATAGACGACTAACACTTGTTGGTTACAAATGTGTGCAGAATAAGCATTCAATAATATACGAATTCAGTATTAAATATACAGTATTATATTTTTCTATATGATAAGTCATATTTCTTTTATATCAATATAAGTTAATTTTTTAAAAATATTAAACTTTCATTACAATATAACAAATAAAGTTTTCGCATTTGTTTTGATAAAAATTAGGTCTTTGATTGTACGCAACAAATATAGTTAATATACAGCAGCTATTATTACTCTATTTAATATTTATTTTGTTAGATTTTTCCATTTCAGAACTGCTATATAAAAACTTTTTATATGAATTGAGGTAAAAAGAAATAGAACATTGTTTTATCTACTTTTGAGTTCAGATAAATAGTGAATAAAACAATGTCCAGCAAAATCTCAGCAAATAGAATAGTGTGTAATAGTGTTTAATATTAAAATTTAATAAATTACCTTTTCTTCTGTTAGAATTTCGTTTCTTATGAAAAAACGGTGTGTCGCCTTGAAATCTACGAATTTTATATTCCTTTTGCAATTTCAACATATAGGTTCCGACCGATAAAAGTACAACGAGTAAAAATACCAGACAAGTAACAAATACAGCGAATCTATTTATGCCTCTATTAGAACTTGAAATTAAATTTCTTGACTTATATGGAGTTAAGATAGGGATTGGAGGAGTAATCCATTGAACGTTTTCATTCTAACGACGAAAAGTAGTAAAGAAAAATGTTTACGATTTATCAGTCATGTTAAAACATAATATCGAAATAACATAACGAAATAGCATTAATAGATTTAAAGTTCAATTATGCTAAAAGAAATAAGAAATGCAAATTAAAATTGCTTTACAAAAGGGTTTTCAGGCCTGTCTTCAATGAACCAGTCATGGATTTTAAATGAAGCGCACAATCCTTGCCTAATATCCCCAAATACTTTTACTTGTTTTAAATCCGATTTTCCTCCAAAAGCAGATTCTAGTGGTTCTATTTTGACATCATTTAGTTGCACCAACACATCTGTAAGTTTATTGTTTATACAGTTTATAAGTTATATAAAACCAAACTCACGATTATCAACAAACTTACTTGAGATGCATCCAGAAAAATCAGAATAATTTTCAAAATTAATGTAATCTCCGTTTTTATTTTCAATCCCACCAACGAATACATTAATGTGATTATTATTGCTTTCAATTCGCGGATTCAATAATTTCGAAATCGTTATTAATTCATAAATTTCGCTGTCAACCTATTATTTAAATCAAAGTTAATTAAAAAAAATATCGTTGAATAATTGTACTTAATTTGTGTAAATATATGCTAAATAATCAATTTCATAACAAAGTTAATCGTTTAAGGAAATAAATTAAAATAAAAACTATACTGTATGTAAACATATACTTATTATGAATTGAAACCTTTTCGTAATTTAAAATAAAATGAATCTTACAATTATCTGAGCGTTTTTGTAAGTTCTGGTGTAACTAATCCAATGTCTATACTTGTCTGCAAACGATTGCTCATCGCTAGTAATCAGTTTAGATCGCACTTTTCAATTAAAAATATCATATAAACAAATAGTTTGATCATATTTTTAAAAATGAAAACAATTTCATCATACAATTTAAAGTTTCGTCCACATCTTCAATAAGAATGCTTCCGTCAGGCATTAACCCAACGAGTAAATAAGCAGAGCTTTGAACGTAAGTTATAAATAATATGGTTCTGAACACAGTGTTCTTATGTTTATCGGTTGAAAATGCTAACTGAATATTGACATAATCGACGCCCAAATTAATTTCGTTCACAGTTTCCAAAGTATATCTCACTAATGAATTGCCGTTAAATATAGCGCCAACTTCTTTGGCACATGTGTTGCCAGAATACGAAGTCATACTGCAATTACAGTAATAATTTTTATTCTTCCAATCTTCGATACACACTCCGCCATTCAAACATGGAAACTGATCGCATAGCATAGCACATCCAGGCTTGATATGACCGCGAGCTTTCGTTTCCGGTTCATTAGCCGCTGCTTCCAAATCAAACTGCTTGTTGTCAATGACGAAGCCTTTGAGACACCCAACTATGCCTTCAATTCGTGAAGTGGCACTGATTCCATCGACACCACCTAAAAATAGCTGATGATGAGCCTCTGTTGGAACTGGAGGTCGAGCCGGCTTTACTAATTCAAATTCTTCGCCAGATTTCCATGGTTTTTGACTGTATTTCGTTAAAAAATTGATTGGATGATTGATCATAATCGACGCTTCATTTGCTGTGAGTATAGTTTTTCTACGCTGAGTTCGATCTATTTTAACCTGAATAGGACTTCCAGATATTAAAATATGTCCAACATTTACAACTCCTCGCACAATATGATCGAATGAGTTGTACGTGAAAACAACATAAGTTCCATTTTCTATGTGTAACTGAACAAAATTATTGAGATAATCATTGGCGTAAAGTATTAGAGCGTCACTCATCTGAGTTCGAAAACTTATTAAAATATCTTTTTCTAATATAGGGTTCACTTCTTGCGCTTCGATTCCATCTTTTAATTTTTGAAAATAAGAGCTGCGTGTGATAAATGTCATACCTATTGTTAAGAATTAAGTACAGTATAATTTATGTATTGAATGAATAAACTTCAGATATAGATATAAAATAAACTTACCATTTGTATTGATATTATTCTGACATTGACGTCCAGTTTGTGCGATAGGGTTCGCACATTTGCATTCATACGAACCCCAAAGCTCTACACATGTTCCGCCGTTTTTACAAAGATCTGGTCTGCAAAATGGTTGACAACCAATTTCAATATTAACTGATCTGAAAAACAAATAATATTATTTCTTAAATGATATTCTGTAACATTTAAAATTAAATAATCACATACTTTCTATGGAGATATTTATGAAGATTAACAACTTTATTATTTAAAACAAGTCCTCGAAGGCAACCAATAAAGCCTGTTCTAACTTCAGAATTTTCCAGTAAATGTCTTTATAAAATATGGTATAAAATAAGAATTATCTATTTAATGTTACGAACCGAATAAAAATGTAGAAAATGTAGAATTAAATATTATAATAATCAATAAAAGGAAATATAATGTCAATAATCAGGTGTCTAACAAATAACGTTAAATACTTGGATAGGAATAGCAGAACTGTAGTATTAGTAAAATTTTAGAGCTATGCAGAGAACTTACCAAAGCCTTTAAATTTAAAGATTGAAACAATCAATTAAAATTAGCCTTAAGTGAAAGCAATAGAAAACTATTAAGTATAACTAATTATTCGCATAAATATGGTTAGAAATTCCTAACGTGTTTTCTTTGATGCGTTCCTTTATTCTGAAATTCAATTCTTAATCTTAATTTTGATTTAATTAAAAGATTAATTTTAGTTTAATTTTTTTGAATACTAAATAGAAAATAATATTTCTTTTCTAATTTTATAGAAAACAAGATGGACTGCAAATTTAATTTTACTTAGTTTTTAGTCGCTTTCTTTCTTTTATATTATTTTAATAAATAATTAGTTTTGTGTGTTTACCGTAATATTGCTTTAATATGTCATTTTCCACTATAATTTTGTATTTTAACTTTTATCTGTTTATTTCTAAAAATTAAGTTAAATCTACATATATGCCACCATAAATGTCAATTATATTTAAATTGTCTATTTAAGCTTATTCTAAACGGAATATTCCACTTTAAAACTGAAGCTTTGAAGAAAATTTTTAATATAAGAAAGAAATCGAGTGGAATCTCTTTGCCGGAATCCTGGAATTAATAAAAGGATTGCACAGATAGACAAAAACAGAAAGACAGACAAACCTAAATCCATAAATACAACTATTGAAATACAAATTATTGAAATAATTTTAAGCAAAGTCCAATAAAAAAATCGCAAAGAAAACAGTTAAATGGAAATAAATGAGATACGCTTATATTTGATACCTGGGCGCTCCTCCGACATACAAAGGTCCGTCGAAAGCGGTTACTTCGTCGCCATATTCGAGGTCAATGAGTTCAGAATTAGAATTTGCGCTGAACTTCATGTGATGCGCATCGCTTTCAACCCATATTTGCTGCCACTCACCGGTGTTCAAGCGTCGATCTGATACCAAAGTAACGACCCGTGGTTTGCCATTAACCGAAAACTCAAAATTAATTTCATTTTCGGAATACAAAAAAGCCTTAAAGTATCCGTAACGCGAATGAGATGCGGACGCTTGCAAGAACAATACCGCTTTGGTAGCTGTGGTCTTAAAGCTAACTGCCATATCTCCTCCTTCCCACGCAAGAACTTCCAAATACGACTCTTTCGTCTTAAAAGTAATATCGTATTCTCTCGTGTCTATCAATTAATCGATTTAATTAACATATATATAAACTTTTACAGAGTACTTAAATGATATAATATAATATATGAAAAATCTTTTTTGAAATAACAAAATCGTTTTGACAAAAAATACAAAAAATTTACGTAAAGGTAGTATAAAAAATGGTTAAGAGTTAAGAAAAATTTAAGCACAAAATCAAAAATTAAAAATTTCTTAAACAATTTATGCATTTTGAGTTTTGTTTTTAAATATATATTTTTATATATACATGTATATATATGTATATATATGTATATATATGTATATACATATATATATGTTATATTTTCTAGTGTAAATTATTTTTAAAATGAATGTTTTTAATAAAATAACAAATTTAAATATAAATGAATATTGTACAATACAGTGCAAGTTTAAGTGTTCAACAGTTATCAGTTCTATTCGTCGCAATGAAATTAGGGAATACTACAAACAATTAGACAATAAAAGTAGACATCAATTTATTCTTCATAATGTTAAAAAAATTAACAATAATAAAAACTTTAAGTGGTATTATTTTTTAGACAATATTAGTATTTGCAAACAATTTTTTATTAAAATATTGAATTATAAAACTTCAAAATTTATCGAAGATGTATTTTTAAATATCAATAAATCAAAATCAATTCACTGGAAAACTCATTCAATTGAATTTAAAAATGAAATAAAAACTTTTATTGAAAGTTATAAACCTCAATACTCTCACTATAATTTTTCAAACACACCAAATCGGAGATATATTAGTGAGTTTTAATCTGTGCCCAATAGAATTATATAAAAAATTTGCTGAGTTAAAAAATTTTGATCGAGAACAAAAAATGTGCAAACTTCTATTAATTTCAAATATGGAAATTCAAGTTTTTGTAATTTTAATTATTTTGAAAAAGTTAGAAATGAACTAAATATTGGTTTTAAAATTCAAAGTATGGACTTATGTGCTAAATGTGAAACTTTTAAATTGCATAACAGTTCTCAAACTTGTGAGTGCGATGTTTGTGTTATAATAATATACATCAAAATAATTTTACATTTTCGAGAGAATTATTGCATGAAGATTATCAATATTCAAAAATCAATTTAAATACAAAAGTACTAACTTCTGATGCCCAAAAAACAATATCAGTGCCAATATTACCATATGGTACTGATAGTCATTTTGGGGCAAAAATTAATTTAGTGAATCAAACTTTTTGCGAAGTCGGAAAAAACGGAAAAAGTTTTTTTTTATTAAATGATACTCAAACTGAAAATACTGCCGTCGAACATTTAAATATACTATTATTATTTTTAAAACATGATTTATGCAAAGTATAAAATTTAATTATTTGGAGTGATAATTGTTTCAAGGAAAACAAAAACTTTTTACTCTTATCAAATTTAATTAAAATTATTAACGACATCTATTCAAATTAAAAAATTCACATAAAAATTTTTAGAACCTGGGCATACATATATGTCCTGTGATTCTCCGCATGCAAACATTACAAAAAAATTAAATGAAGAAAAATTAATTTATACTCCAAACCAATGTGCAGAATTGATAAAAAGTGCAAGAAAATCTGAAGTTTTTGTTTACGAAATAAAACATACCGATATACTATTATTTAAAGATTTAACTTACAGAAAATCAAATCGCACCCCATTTCTGATCACAAAATTAAAAGAATTTGAAGTGAGAAAAAATTTCTTAAGTGCTTTTATTAAATATGATCATCAAAATGAGTTTAAAAAAGTCGAACTATTACAACCGATATTTAAAAATTTCTTGCAAAATTCATTAGATTCTAATTTTTTAAGTTTACTTTCAACTCAAGAAAAAGTTATTGGAATTTCTTTGAACAAATATAATTCATTTAAAAAGTTGAGAAAATTAATGCCAATTGAATATAAAAATTATTATAAAAATTTAAAATCAATTATAATAGATTGTGAAAATAAAAAAAGAAAACGTAAATAAATTAAATACGATTTCTGTAAATCCATAAATGCTTTAAATAAATTACGATTTCTGTCACATATTTATATTTTTCCTTACTTTGGAATTTAGTTATACGCGTGCTATAAAATAACTATAGTGTATTACAAATAAAGTTTTATTTAAAGGAATACTGTATAGACACAATTATAAAATAAGTGTTACAATACATAAAATTCACATTTCAATCATTGAAAGTCAATAATATATTTTATTAAAAAATAAATTTTAAAAGATAAACGGAAATCGGAGATTGAACCCATATGTTAATAAAACAAATTAATAAAACACAGAAATTATATCGACATTATAATTATTTATCGCACAAATTTGAAAACAAATCGGGAATATCTTAATGTATCGGTTCCAAACTCAATCGAATTTTAATTATATAAAGAAACAGGTTATATCTGGAAAATGTTCGTCGACTGTCAGGAAACGTAAGAAAAATCATGGAAATAGAGGACACGAGAGAAAACTAATTAAATTTGGCGATAAGAATAAATTAAGCACTCAATGCTGTTTAGCTGTGATCGATTGATAGTCGATAATAGATAGTTAGCAGACAATTGGGTTATCATGAACAGCAAAAATGGAGTTATGAACATTGTTTCGTAGATTGGAATCACATTATGAAATTCTTGGCCACAAATATCGCAGTCAATGCTTTGAATGTGAATTGTATTCTTCTCTAGACATTCCATATGGGAAACAAGTTTGTGTTCATTTCATGGCTGGTAAAGCGATGTTTTTTTAAAAAAAGTATGCGACACTCATAGTATTCGAATGGACTAAATATTTGACGTATATCTTCGTCAATCATTTCTTTACTTTCAATTATATTTTGTGGTTCATTAGTATTTATCGAGATCGGTATCAAATTATTTATTCGAAATAAATTTCTGTGAAATTACATTCGCTTTAAATTATTATATTTACTAAACTTTTTTTTATGAAATTTGAAAGAATATCAAAATAGAAAAAATGTTTACAAATTTAGTGGTTTATATTTAAAAGGTGATCCAACAGTTCAAATATTCATTGTATTTTAAAATAAGCTTTTGTAAGCAATGAATAAGATTATTATTATTATTTATAATTGAAGGCATTTTCATTTCACTCATTTGTAACATTTAGATGTAAATACGAAATTCATTTATAGTTTGAACTCTTTAACTAAAATGAAATATGATGTATAAAATCTATTCATTTAATTTATACTATTAATTACTCGTAGATATTCTCATGATTACATATGTAAATTTCAAATAACAAACTAATTAGTATTGAATGTGATAAAAGAGTAATCATAAACTAAATATAACCATAACAATAGCTAAATAAATCTAATGGACAACCAATCAATTAATTTAGTTGATTCTGGATTCATTTGCTGTATATGTCGCTTATGGATATATCATTTACAAGGAGGACTTTACCAGCCATGCAATGGACATAATCACGTTTATCATAGATATTGTTTGAATGATATGTGCTTTGAAAATCATAGACTCATATGTGGTTATTGTGGCCAATTATTTGAGAATGTGATCTTAATTTACGATAATGGTCTTCAAACCACTTCACGTCAAATCCATTCTATTCATTGGAGATTAGTTTCAGCCGTAATATCTTCGATATCTATTATATGGCCATTTCGTTATATCGCACGAAATTGTAATTCGTTCTACAATTACGTTCGTCGATATATGCCAACAATTCATGTTCGACAAAGATTGCCACGAAATAAATTGATAATTAGAATAACTATTCGACGAAGACGTACAGATTATGAAGAGATTTTTTACATTCAAAAATTAATCTTTTTATCGTTAATTTATATGATTATCTGATTTACGTTTCCATTGTTTTAATTTTTGTAAGTTAAATATGTTTTTATTATTTTTAATGACAACATTCGATAATTAGATAAGTTTTTTTTATTTCCAATTCATCAATATCTTCTTAAATTTAATATTATTTCGATTAATGTCTAATAATTTTCTTTATAGGTATTAATTTTTTAATAACCCATAATTAAATACAACTAATATGATATGATTTTTATTTTGTTTTTATCTTTTAATTTATTAAAAAGAAAATCGATTATTTAATTAATTTTTAATGTTAATGTTTAAAATTTCATTTATGTGTATTAAGACATAAGAGATATTCCATATTTATAAGTGTATGAAAATAATTACAAAATGATTATTATAATGAAATTCAATAAATGAAATATCACAGTCCATATTAATTCAATTTTGTTTTTGAAAGTTATTTCTGAAGTTCATCTCAAAACTGAAGATTAGGAAAATCATAATAATTAAAAGTTTATATATGTATAAAATAAATCATCGTAATGTTACTGATATAATATAATGTCATGCAATCGATCGGCCATTAATTACTCGTCATTAAACAGCAATTTTATACGAACTCCTTTTATTTGTTAACGAAATAATTTCCGGATTTATAATGCTTTTTTGGGTATGTATTGTATAATTAAAAAACAGATTAAATCATATAAATCTATTTCAAAATAAAATGTTTGTATTTTTGTGATAACATAGGAAATTAATGCAAACAATGCGGAAATAATTAGAAAACTTTTTGAAATATTTTTATTAAGTACTTTTTTAAATGATATTTAATAACTTCGTAAACACTGTAACATCCCTATAATCTCTTGGACATACATCGCATACAAAACTTAGTTTGTGTAAACTAGTGTTGGTCTTATTTTTGAAATCAAAACTAAAATTTAAAATATTTTAAATATTGATTTTAATTCCTCAGAATTAAATTCATATCAAAATTAAAATTTTTAATAAAATAAAATTTAAATCAAATTTAAATATGAAATAATCACAAAATTCATATCAAAATTAACACTTCAGTGGAATAACGGGATAAAAATCGACCCAAACACACTTTGCGCGCTCATAACTTTTTTAATACAAATGGGGTATTTTTGTGAGTTTAGGTATTCCTCTATTAACATATCCTTAGCATATCAGTAATTTTTCGTTGCATTATCTCTAAAGGGAAAATTATGCTAAACGATAGACAAACATAGGGTAAATTTTCTACCCCATTGTACCTTAAGAGGATGGCAATGCTTTTTAATGCGATTTTCCCCTTTTAGTTAGTCTTTTCAGTATAACATATTGCGTATATGCATAGATGTGCAGTTTATAAAACGTGATGCGCAAAGCACTGTTTGAAGGCAATAAAACTTTTTTATCCCATTGTACCTGTTATGTTATTTTTTCCGATGTTCCACTGAAGTGTTAAATAAAAATAAAACAATTTTATAAAACTAAAATCAAAATAAAATTAATAATAAAAAATTTTTTTAAAACTAAAATCAAATTAAAAACAAAATAGTTTTAATTTTGATTTTAATTTTCATTTTTAATGAAAATATCAAAATTAAAATACGAAAGTAAAATTGTTTTAATGTTAAGAATCAAAACTAATATTATATCAAAATGAAATAATATTAAAAAACTAAAATCAAAATTAAATCAATATGGAAAAATTTTTTAAAAAATCAAAAACTAATCTAAATCAAATTTAAAAAAATGAAATCTAAACAACACTATTATAAACACACTTAAATAGTTTAAAATAAAGATGATGCGGGTAGGATTTACCCGCCGGGATTCTTAACGGTTTGGTTCGGGTTAAAATTTATAATTACTCGGTTAGGTTAACCCGAATGAAATTGAATACCTAATAATCAATTTTTTGTATTAAATTTAAAGAATTCTATTTGCATATTAACTTTTAAAACATTTAGTAAGAATATTATAAGCATCTTATATATTCAACATTTTAATTATTAATATATTAGGTATTAAAAATGAATAGATAACTCACAGATATCATTATTTTTGATACTAGTTTTATGTTTTTCGATTATTAAACGTTTTTTACGAATTTTGTGCATTTTTTGTCGGGTTTTCGTGTAGTTCATCAAATTTATCGGATCGGTTCGTGTTAAATTTAAGATATGTCGGTTCGTAGAACTAATAACCTTTAACATCTTTAGTTTGGATGAAAAAATATAAAATGATCGCTTGGCTGTACAAATGGTTAAACTTTATGATAATATTATTTATCTCATTTTTTCATTCTTTTCTTCAATAATAACTTGTTTTGTCTCATTATTTAACATAATCGGTGTAACGAGTAATTTATTTATCGTGATATCATTATTTGGTGGCATTTTTGTATTTATTGTTGACAAAACTTTATGCTATTATATAATACGTGTCAATAAATCATCTTAAACTTTATGATCAATGTATGATATAAAATGTTTTATTACAATTTTCTATCTCTTAAAAATTTAAACGAATTATTTATATAAATTTTGTTGACTAAATTTAATAAATAAAAAGTCTATTTAGTTCATAGTTTATACAAACTAGTATTAATATTACTTTTTAAAAATTTTGAAGTGATTCAATAGCATTTAAATCATACTAGAGTTTTAGCCCGACTTCGTCAGGAGGAAATAGATTCCACTACAGCCGACCTGAGCAGACAAAACCCCAACCATACTCGATACGGACCTCAAGCCCACCCACCCATACCAAAATTAAATTATCATTGAATTCTAAAATTGTCTTATCATTGTAAATAGCAGTATTTTAAACAAAATAGAATAAACAAACCAATTAATTATAAATCGCAAGTAATGTTTAATTTAAAAAAATAACATATTCATAAATGAATAAAATCATAAATGTTATACATTTACAATAAAAGATAAAAAAAAGTCGTAAAGCTGTAGAAACTGAAAAATAAAATACAGTTAAATGAGTATCAAAATAAGACTTAAATAATGACGTAAAAACATTGAAAACTAATTTAAAATAATTATCAATTTTAAAAGCGACTTAAAATCTAACTTAAATTAAAAATCGGTAAATAGACAATAAACTAAAACAATGGTTGGAACGATAAAAAAAGGCACTGTAGTAGTAATAAGCGACTTATACACGGATTATTTTTATATTAAAAAAGTTTTTAATGCGTTTGTGTGCAGGTGTGTGAGTGTGTGAGTGTGTGTTCACGAGATTCAGTCCACGAGCGTTACATAAGGGAATGAGGAAATGTTTTGTGTATACCTTTAGGGCACTTACACTCACCCTTCATTATTTCCCCTAAGATTCAAATCAATTCAGTTTCGAGTTTTAATTAATATTAAGTTTTATTGTTCGAAATAATAAATTAATAAATAAAAATAATAAAAAGTTATAAATTATTAAACTCTAACATAAAGTTTTATTAATTCATCATTGAATACTTGGTCTTTACCAAACAGAGAAATAAAATCGTTATAGCTATGACCAAGGCATCTGAATTTTATGTAAGCAACACAGTAGTGGCCACATGTAATACACGACAAACACTGTAAAGTAACATTATTGAAAGTCCAGCCGTTTGGACAATGTGTATCTAAATAATCTAAAAATTCTGTATGTAAAGGAGGTAGTCCATAAGAATCAAAGTACTCCCCTTTTCCATCTTTGTGTTTAAGTATCGCCACCCAATGCTCTCCAGGATTTGATGACGTATCAGTGTTAACAATTAAAGTTTGATTTTCTTTAATGTTATTTGGTAACATATCTCTTGAGTATGTTCCTATAAAACACTTTTCTGTTTTCAGAAGTCTATTTATGGTTTTCGTATCCATTAATGATAATCAGTAATAGCGTTTCTGTTTTCAAGTATGTTAATTAAGTTATCAAATTTACTATATATCAAAGCGTTAATTATTTGAGTTGTACTCTTTGAGAATTTAATTTCTAAACGTAAGACACCTTGTTTAGGTAAATTTACGTGTCCTGAAGAATAATATCCGTCGCTCAAATCAGGTGTTAGATCAAATGCGAATATTGTGTAACCAGTTTTGAAATCAGTCTTTGTTATAAATGTTTTAATATTATTATTTAGTTGCTTAGTAGCTCGAAGTAGTCCAAAGTACTCACGAAGATAAATATCGTTTTCAAAATCGGGAGTATAAGGGCGAAGTGGATAAGGTTCTCCATTAACATAACATCCAATTGAGTTGATATTAAAATGTTCAAAGTTGTAAGGATTCTTTTTATAACTCCCATTATATGCGTCATTAGCAACAAATGCAACAAATATTTTTGATGGCAATACCCCATTGAATACGTTTTCAATATTTTTGCTTAATAAACCAGAACCAATAGCATAAGAACGTACTTCATTTCTTGATATAATCATTTTAGCTGGACTCACATTCAATGCAGCTGTATGTGCAGCAATAATCTCAGTAGAAACAATTGATTTAAAGACGTTTAGATAAACATCAATAAATTCAATTTTTACTTGTAGAACTGTATTACTAACTAAAAATATGAACTCAGGTCTATTCGGAACTAGCTTTATTTTAATTGTCGTACCCCCTACTATTGCTTTTGGTTGATTAAAAAGGTCCAGACATAACGGAGCTTCCAGTTCTACTTCTTTACCTTTATGAACATTTGAGTCTGTTGTTTGACCCGTAGGTCTCTTATAGGTAATTAGATCTTGACGCAACTCATTAACAGATGAAGCAGTTTTCATATCATCCTTATTAAAACCGCAATCAGGTAAGTACGTATTGTTGGCATTTGGTGAAGAGTTAAAAAGCCATTCAAAATAACTGCGGTAAGGATAGGTTTGTAATGAGAGTGTTGTTTGGGCGTCACCAATTGAGAGATCGACTTGACTCCATAAAGAGTTAAGTAAATTATTACACGGTGATATTTTAGTCCAATCAGATGTTGTAATAGCACTAGCATCACTATTTGAAAGAGTAACTCTAAATTTTACATATAGAGTTGTCAAATCGAGCCTCATATACTCATTTATACCATTATTAATAACAAAATCGATATGATTTCCAGTGTTAAGAAGGGATATCGGCCGAACTTCTTGAGGTTTCGTTGAAAGTATCGAATTCTGAACCGGAGCTGATGAAAATAAATCTAGCGCACCAACTGGAATAACAGGAGTTCTTTCATTTATTAAAGTCATTTTTAGTCGAATAAATTCTTCTTTTTACTTCTACGTCTTTTTCGTTTCAGAACACTTTTTCTCTTTTTAGTTTTCTTAGATTTTTTTGTTTTTAAAACACTTTGCTTTTTGAATTTAGACACAATTTTCTTACTCTTCCTTCTACGTTTACGACCTTTTCCTGTTTGAGCAAACCTAATAGCACGTTCACCAACGTCACCAGCGATGTCTTGTGCAGTACGCTTTAAATTTCTTTTAGTTGATTGCATAACGTTTTCCCCAGAAATAGCGTCCTGAGCAACGTTGATCCCTGTATTAATAGCCTTTCTTCCTAAATATTTAAGAATTGGCATACCGATAGATTTAATTATGTCCAAAAATCCTTCACCGTCTTGGTCGTTCCACTGAAATTTTGTACCTTGATAACCGGCAATTCCTGTTCCGGCCTGATTAAGATAATAGGTGGTATAATGATTTCGGGACATTTCTTTTTTTTCTAAAGTGTAACACTAAACTCGTTTTCCCAATCTCAAAATTTATTGGTTTATTTGTATCGTCCTTTATATCGATTTCTATTGAGTCTATCTCGTTATATAATAGAGGAATATAATATAAGTTTTGATATTTTATATCACACTGATCTCCAAATTTTTTGTTGTTTTGAACCTCAACTTGTCTTAAAAGCTGAGCATATGTATCCCCGACGCTTACCGGTTGTATTATATTACAATACACAAATAATGATCTTATTGAATCATCAACTCGTACTTCTTTGAACCCCTCAACTAAAACTTTGCCTAAGCGTAAGTCTCTCTTATATTTATCGATATCAAATGAAACAATATTGTTTGAGTTCTTAAATGACAGTTCATTACCTTGTGAATCGATAAATCCAAGTAAATAATTCAGTCTTTTTGAAAATTTTGGTAACAAAATAATTTTGGGGTCATAGAGTTCCGTTGTTGTTGTTTTCTTAAATCCATCATTTGCAGATTCTGAAGTTACAATTTTAGGGTCATAAAAACACCCAACTTCAATTGACACTTTTCTTGAAAATGAATTGTAGATTAGTCTTGGAGGTTTGAACGTATTATGAAAACCCCGTTCAACACCAATAGATTCTAAAATATAATTAATAGAATTTATTATTTCACTAAAGTTGTTGTAATGACCACTTTTTAATAAATATTTTGATTCATATTCTGAATCATGTATATTAACGACTGAAATTTGCTCGTCATCTGCGATATTGTACCACGACTTTGTATAACTTATTTCCGCTAATGCGACTTCCCAATCTGTTGTAAAATTAAACTTTTTTGGCAAGTGAGTAATAAAGTTTCCTAGAGTGTTCGAAACTTGATCTGGATGTGAGCGACGAACGTTGCTTTCCAGATAAACATATTCATTGTCTTGTTCTTGCATTACTTTAGAAACAAGTCGAACAATCAATAAACTTTGAAACACGCATAAACTAAGAATCACAATAAGTTTAAAATTTATTTTCGCTGCTCGTAGTCGTTTTAATACGAGGGTTGGGCAGAACATATCCGATACTACAAGAAAGTAACGCAGTCCACAAATTGGAATCACCGTTATTAAGACTTAGATTAACTAATGAGGTCACAACAACTATAAATATTACTAGAACTTGAATTATAAATATAACTTCACTGCTTGTGGGCGTGGTATCACAATTAAACCATCCACTTCTATTTATTTTAAGTTTGCTATCTCCTTCGATGGAATCCATTCGTTGTATTTTGATGGGTAGTTCAACCATTTAACATTATAAAACTTTTCACCGTTTATAATTTTTGAACTAAGAATTTTTTCAATTCTAAAATATGGATTATTAGATATCTTCTGAACTTCTTCTGAATAGTATCTACGGTCTAATTGATTGTTATCAAGGCTTACTACATATTGCGGTTTTATAGGTTTCTTTATAATATTTTTAACAGTATAGATTTGATCCGACCATAGTGGATAATATGACTTATCTAGTTTTGATAGATCATATTTAAGACGTACTTTATCCTCAATGTTTATTTTTGGTTTCTCAGCATTTCCAAAAAATAATTTTTTCAAATTTGTAAAACCATACACATCTTTAAACACATGCCTTTCATTATTTTCGTTTACTTCGATCGGAGCTATTTTAATTGTTCGATGCTTAGTTCTGTTATACGAGTTCACAAATGAGTCTAACTGATCAATATATTTACGAGTTCCCTTGTACGTAAAATAACGAAAAAGTTTCTCTTTTAGCGTGCGATTAGCTCTTTCTATAATTGCGCACTTAATCAGATGGTCTTTTGTCGTATAAAAATTCACATTATTTTTTGAAGTAAATAGTTTAAATTGTTTATTATCAAACTCGCCGCCTCGATCACTCATTAGTTTGACAGGCTTCCTCTTATTAAATATATTTTGAAAAACATTAATAATTTCTCGCGC
>JAQGAW010000392.1:0-30932 GCA_034698025.1 Phthiracarus crinitus
TATTGAATCAATAATAGAAATAATAATATTAATAAATAGAGCCTCAAAATAATAGCATATATAGAATAAAAAATTAGAGCTATAAAAAGCTTTAAAAATTGACTAAAAGAGCATTAAAAATAGTAATTATTATTAAAAAGTATTTCTTATAAATCAAAGAATAACTAATTAATTTAAAAAATTGAAAATTTTTTAAAATCAATTATTTAAGATATTTTTCTCAATTTTTTAAATATTTATAGGGGTTTGCAAAAATCCTTTTTTTAAACGAAAATTTTTTAATTTTTGGGAAAATTACATTAAACTAGCATTTATAGCGATAAACATTAAAATAGCAAAAATAGAATTAATAAATGGAGTTAAAACAACTCAATTTTAGGTGAATCGAGCGTAATCTAAATTACAGAGTTATACTTATTAAATAAAAATCTGTCATCAATAATGGACTAATGCTCGGCTGTCTGGTGACGCCAGCATTTCCGACGTTTTCATAGTATAGGATTGGCCACAATTTTCCGACACAATGGACACGTGATGTTATTTTTAAGCCATGGATCGATGCATATCGAGTGGAAATTGTGGCCACAACTCAATTTCATCGGCTGTTCGGCGAGCGCTTCCAAACATATGCAACAATTCTCCGCTGACTTCTCCAATAAGTTATTGCGTTTGGTTGGCGTCGCCGAAGAGTTATCCTTATTTAGTAATGATTGTGACGACGTTTGGCGATTGTGAGCCGATATGCGATTGCGTTCAACTGCCACTTCCTCATCGATAATCTCTGAATGGCATTCACTACATCTGCCTAATGGTGACAAAACCGATATCTGTTGTCTACACTGATGACAGTAATACGTCACTAATTGTACGCTTTCGTTGTGTTTGCTTGGCGTTGTTGGTGGCATTATTGGTTATTGTTGCGATGGTTCTGCTTATAATTAAGTACAATAATGATTTTTAAAATACGGTTAAATGCGGTTATAATTGAACAAATTATATGATACATACGCAAACGTATAATATTCAAAATAGCAGATTTTATGCTCTATTATTGTCGGTTTAAAAATTCAAACGCTAGTACTCGTTGCTAAACGATTGTGATTTATTGTTTTTAAGTTTTATGATTTTACTAACTGGACAATTCTATTTTTGCTATTCTAATATTACGATAAGGTTTTTAGGAAAGAAACCGCTTTTAAGTTTTTACTAAGTTCGAACTAATAGTGTAAAATTTCGTTTAACGGATATGTAATCAAAGGATAACAAAAAGTTTAGCATATCTTATTGAGAGAAAGACTTAACGTAAATACTTTAATGAATTAAAATATTGACACCTGTTATACCTTAGTCTTTTCTATACCTTAGTCTATGCTCTATAATATATCAATTTTAAACCCAACCGTTGTCACTTCTGTGTCGAAATTAATTTCTACGAGTCAGAACTTAGTATAAACTAAAAAGCGGTTTTGTTCCTAAAAACCTTATCGGGTACAAAGAGGAAAGGAGGAGAGAGAGAGAGAGAGAGAGAGAGAGAGAGAGAGAGAGAGAGAGAGAGAGAGAGAGAGAGAGAGAGAGCTCAAACTTTATTGGTCAATGTTTTCCAAATAGAAATATAAACGGTTCAATATTACAGTATCAACAAATTAATAGGGATTTAAATTCAAAATATTTATTTAATTTATCTTTAATATTTTTGGTCAATAAATAAGAAAACTTATTACAACAAAATAACTATAACGTAATTAAAATACTATCATGATTTGTATGTTTACTTCAACTTTAAATTGAACGGTAATATATTGATGTTCACTTATTATTTATAAAAGAAAATTAAATTAAAAAATTAATGAAATTATACAAATTAGTAGTTTATATTTTTTATTTAAATAAATTAAAAGTTCGAAATGAGATCACATATTTGCAAAGTCGTGTAAAATAATTTAAAGTTATAGATTTGCGCTCAGTATGAGTTTTATCATTTCCTACAATTCTTTACATCTTTCCATCAGAAATAGAACATCGAAGAAAAAGATATATGAATGTAATGTTACTGAAGAGGAGAGCAAAAACAAGAATAAAGTAAATTAAAAATAAAATAAAATGGGAAATAAAGAAATAGTAATAAGAAATCGCTTTAAAAATCGTTCGTAATTTTTTATTTTTAATTACAGAAAGATATTGTAACTAGTTTTGCAGAAAAGCTAGGTATTCAAATTGATTTTCGGTAAACTCACAAGTTATAATAAAGTTATAGTTAATGCTTTTACTAAAAAATACCTAATTGTCGCTTAAAAATTTAAAACCAATTCATTATTTTAAAAATTGTTCAACTAATTTACTTATAATTAACATATTTGGGTTTCACAGACTTTATTAACTTGTTATTTATATGAATTAAGGTACAATTCAAATGTTTATTGCACGTATTTTGAATTATTATTTTCCAATTTTTTCGAGCATTTTTTTGGTTTTCTCGTACATCAAATGTTAGGCACTGATCATGACTTAGTCCTAGTCTATTTCCGGGTCCTCATTCTAAAAGCCCCAGCCTGAACTCGGACGTCGTTTTTCTATATAATATATACAATTTTATTCTTAAATAAGTTTAAACTTATTTAAAAAATATTTTACATCACAATTTTTAGCGTTTTATTATTCAATAAAAATAAAAAACATGCATATTGAGAAATTACTATATTAAGAGTTTTATATCAAGGTTCGAAACTTTGCTTCAAGGTCCAAGATCCAGTCCTGGTCCCACAAATCTATTAAAGTCCGATTCCTTAATCACTCATGGGAATCCAGATCCGAGTCTACGAATACCTTAAAGACTCAGACCTGGAGGTCTATAGTCTTAAGCATTACGATCAATATTTATGTTAAGTTAGTGTCAATAAATTCTTTTCACATGACTTTTGTTTAATCTAGAGGTTTATATTAAAATCAAATCGAATACTTATAGTAATTTACATTCAAATAAAAATGCGATGTTTCAATTTCTTTTGAATTCAATGATTTATGTTAATATTTTATTAATCAATTATTCATTATTGCATTAAATAAATATTATTCAATGATGGATTAAAGAATTATTAAACAATATTTAAATATTTTGAGGTTTTACTCCTATAAAATTATTTATGATAATATAGAATTTGTTTAATTTTATATTTTTTAATTTTATATCATAAATAAAAAATAAAATCTTCGTTTTGTAATAAAATAATGAAAGTGTAAAGTAAAGCAAATTATACTAAAAACAAGATCAAAACAGGTTTTTATAATTACCATAAATATTTGCTTAATACACATTAATAACTGTGAAATAAGTTATGTATGTCATAATAAAATAATTAAATTTTTATGATTCATCTTTAAATTTTTGCTCATAATTTTTTAACGACTAGATATATATTTTGTACACTATAGGACTAATCTAGCAAAACATAGTTATTATATAAATATTTTTAGAATTAGTTAAAATTTTAATCAATGACACAAAGGTGTATATATATTGAAATACTGTAAAATTTAAATGAATATTTGTTAAATGCATTTTTGAATATAAAAGAAAAAAATTATTTACTAATCATTACCAGCAACTGAATTGATCTTTAAGTGTGGGAAAAAATCTTGTGCCATTTACATGAATAAAATATTAGCACGTAAATAAAATTAAAGAAAAAATTTTAATTCAATTTTAAATTAATAAAATATTAACTTTTATTTATTTGAAATTTTTTTACAAAAAAATATCGATATTAAAATCTTAGGCACATTTATCTAAATTTTTTATATCTATAATGGCAGCAAATTTATTATTTGGCAAATTTTTTATTTAATAAAGCGTTGGCTAAAAAAATCTAAAAATAAATCTAAAGCTATTTTTAGTTTAAAGCGACATAAATCAAAAGCAGCAAAACAACATTTAAAGCTACATTAAGCGTTTCAAAGAGATCTATAAGTACAGAGCGAAGTGCGTGACAATACAAAGCTGAACACTAATACAGTAAATTTATTAAAAAACTACACATAATATTACGTTTGTCAATGAAGATATGCTAAACCTATGCAATAAGTGTTATCCTTGAGCTTTCTTAAAAAACATGTCGCGCTTTTCTTAACTTTCCACCATATGGTGGGATGGCTCTGATTGCTTCTCTCACTTGAAGAGGTGGTTGTTCTGCAGCTAATGTGATATCAGCGGGATTAGCTGGTGCTTCCACCAAACCTGGTTCGTTCGATCGAATGTTCGCTGAATATTCAAACAAAATTCAAATTAATCATAACGTTGATATAAATCAAGTAAGCAATAAACCATTAGCAAAGTACAAGCGATTAACGGATTAAAGTACTATTAAAAAATCATATCTGATTTGCAAAAATAAATAAAAGATTAGTCAGTTTTTAAGTGATTTATTTTTTTTCGTTAAATTTTCTTAAGCTTAAAAAATCATAAAACTGAGATCGAATAAATAAATTTGTACAGAATTCTAGTTCTAATTGTTTAATGAGCGTACGAACCTCTAAACCCATCCTGATCTGCAACATAGTCCACAATCCTATAAAGACCATTGGCGTCGGTATATCCATAAGATCCGCGCACCACTCCGTTAGAGTCTCCCGATTCGCGTCTGTACTGATTATTTCCATACTCATCCTTAACATCGTAGTTATAGCTAAATGGTTCTGCCTGACCCAATGGAGCCACCTTTATATAGATTTTTATAATAATAATAAAACTTTATTAAAAATTAAACACGAAAATTAAAAATTAAATAATAGTTTACTCACGATTTCTTGCTCGACAATTTGAGCGACTGGTGGCGGTGCTAAGGGTCTCACTACGGTCTTAACTCCAACTCTGGCACGAACTGGTGGCGCTGGAGCTATAATTCTTGGCGGCGGAAGCGGTGGAGTTTTAATCGCTTCGACGGCTGGTGCCGATGGAAGCGCTATAAGCGCTGGTCGCGGCGGCGGTAAACCTTTCACGCCATAAAATGCTGGGCTATCACTGCTGATAAGAGCCACACAAGCACTTAAACAAATGAGCCTAATATACGAAATCATTATATGTTGTTTTTAAATGCGTTTCCTATGTATAATAATAATTAGTGAAAGCAGATGAGATAGAAAACGAGAAACAACTTTCACTGACGATTGATTAATTTTTTATTTGCGTTTATATACTGCTAACTGCCGTTAACGCTGAAAGCCCGCACCCAATGGGGAATGTAAGGGTGAATCTTTTGAGCTCTGCTTTCTGCCTACTAATAAAAACAATATGACATCCTTATCATACATTTTAATCCTTCACCCCATCCTATTTTTTCTTCAATCGTTTTGCGGTTAGGTTTCCATACGTACTACGATGCGTAAGTCGTATATCGTTTTAATAAGTGGTTTAGAGTCCTGTCTAAAAACGTTAAACGCATTTATGCCATCATATATCAGCTAATAGTACAGTATATTACGTCTAAACAATATTCTTATTTTTCACGCAATTTACTCCCATTTTAGCATAAAATTAATTTAGGGCATCATAGGTGTGAGAGACATTCAAATACCTTTGCTTTTCATTTCACTTTTTTTTTGTATTATTATCTTATTCTTTATATGATATAAGGCTTCTTTTGGTACGAATAGGAGATGAGAAAAGAATGTATGGTATATACGCGATTGAATAATGTCATGCATTGAAACCAATGCAATAAATACTTCATTCATGAGGTCAGGGCCAGAATTGATTATAATTTATTGTTTTCAATTAAAGCTATTCTTAAAATTCATTCAACCCATGCTTTTAAATGCTCATTAGAAAAGTATTTGAATTTCTTTATTATTTGCTCAGAGAACGAGATCGATATCAAATGTTTACATGATTGGCATATGTTATAAAAACTTTACTTTTACGATAAAATCTATACTGTTTTCGTAAATGAAGAGTTGATGATAAGCTTTTACATCTCTGCCACGATTATACCTTTGGCTAAGTTTTAAATTGGGCACGTTTTGTATTTATAAACGAAACGTAATAGACTTTGATCGCGCATATTGAGCTAAAAAGCTACAAAATATACCATATTTTTACAAGTGTTTAGTCATATTAAATCAATGATATTTAATAATTCGTGGGTTTGGTTTTACTTTTTATAGTGCGAATGCTTTTCTTTGATTTATTAGTCTGTGTCTGTTTATTTAATAACACCTCTTTTTTGCAAAATGTATTAATGAGTTAAAAATTCTTGAAAACCACCACCACTTATAGACTTGACAATTTTGAACGCTATTTGCTTTTCTTACTGTATTGTATATATAGTAAGATAAACCAACGCGGAATTCGTTTAAAAGACAATTAAAGTTTTTCTTGTTTTGCACAGTAAATGATATCAAACGTAAATTTACAAAAGTATAGATACATATCTAAACACTTAAAAAAGGGTAATAAATTCAAAAATACTGTGGTTTTTCTTATCTTGAAATTTTAAATTTATAGTTAAAATTGTTTTATAAATTTAAAAGAGTCTGTTTCATAATAAGTATTACTCACTAATTTGATTTGAATATTTTTCTTTGAGTTTGATAATAATACTCTCGCGCATAAAAGTTCTTTTTTTAATGATAGTCTTATCTGATGAATCTGAGATTAAAAACCAATATCAAAAATTGACCGCAATATTGTTTATCTTTATAATCCATGGATGGTTTGGTATTAAACAAGAATTTTAAATAAACAATCTTTCATCCTATAGTAAAAATTTCTAGTGCTTGTTAGTAACCAATATTGAATGGTTTAAATATTATAATTATTTATTATAAGTTCCTACCTTAGCAGACATGAAGACGTTTTCAATTTATTAATAAATATTAAGTTAGAATGTGATTTTTTATGCAAAACATTTAAATTAATTAGCTTAACATGGTTTTTAGTTAGAAAAAACAAAGTTAAATATTTAATTTAAATTTAATTTTATTAATGATACCCTTCGAAACTTTTCATGTAAAACATGCAATGAGTTTATTCAGATCCAGTTATCCGTTATTATTATTTTTCCTTTGCTTACATATTTTGTTATAAATCATCGTTTCATCTTATTACCTTGTTTTTGTTTTGAAAAGCAAAAAAGAATGTCGTTAATATATTAATAAAATAACGGATTAATTCAACAAGTTTTCAATCCGTCTCATTTATATTGATGACATTTTTTATATAAATTTTTACGGTGTCTTAGAATTTTGTTTCAAAAAATTTGATTTTTGTTTAAACCGAATATTTTAGTTTTGTATATTACGTTATTAATCACGTATAAATATTTTTAATGATTTCTTAAAATTTTTAAGATGAATAAATTTTTGTTATGAGCATTTGTTTGAATATTTTAATTTTTGATGTAGTATTGCAATATTTGTCATTTTTTAATAATTTTATTCAAATTTGAAATTGTCATATGAATTTTAATTAAATATAAATACATATAAAGTCCAATATGTGTGTAAATTAAAGTATGTTAAAAATTTAATAAGCAACTTGAAAGAGGGGTCAATAATTCATATTAATTCATAAAATTTAATAAATTTTAAAATAGTTGCGTTCAAGTGACGAAAAATTAGTAAACAGTGTTAATTATTTAATATAAATTCTAAGCAAAACCAATTCAGCAACAAATCAAAACTGTTAAGAATTTAAAACATTCGCTAAAAGCATTAAAAAATTGTGAACCAATTAAATACGTGTCGCGATAATAAAAATTAGTTAAGAATTTTAATTATTATTACGAAGTGTTAGGAAAAAAATTAAATGTTTCGCATCCCATAAATCATGTAAAAATGATTCTAATTATTAATATATAGGTCAGCCTAAAGTAGTGCCAGAGAAATGTCAAATTCGGTGACAATATTTAAGCAATTAGTTTTTCCGTAATTATTATTTTATTACATAAAATAAACAAGACATTATTTTTCTATTTAGAAAAAAATTGAATCCATTCTAATGATTGATTTTATGCATTTTTTGATTATTTTACACAAAGTGTTAATAAAATAATGTAATACAGAAAAACACTTAAATATAATTTAGAATTAACTTTAATTTAAATTAAAATTACTTTATATTTTTTTGCGTTTTGATTCAATTAAATATCTTGATTGACAAATAAAAACAATTAATGACGATTTAACTGGTTTTTATTGATTCTTTAATGGTATAGAAATAATTACAAGGATAAACACAAGGTTACTCAAAGTATTTTTATCACACAATAGTATTTTTATTATTGCATAAATTCTTGAAAAAGTTACGAAAATCTAAACGGAAGCTTTCTTGTGTAATTTTCTTGTTTAAACTCGTATAATTTGAAGTAATATATCATTTTATTTTACCAAAAATCACCTTTAATGGGCGGAAAGTGTATGAGAATAAAGTGATAGACTAATAAAACCATATTCTTATCATCACAATGATATATGTTTATTGACGTCAAATCAAATTTAACTTATATGGACATAAAAAAAATGGAAAAATAAATTGTATTAAATAAATTTTTTCTGAACTACTGTTAAACTATCATATTAATTAAACAATAAATAATTCAATAGTGCAAAAACTTTCAGATCACAGATAACAAATTTCTTCGAGATCGTTGTTTCATACAATACTAGTAATTTCTATTCTCTGTGTCCAAATGGTTCATACAAAGGCGTTACGGGAAAAGGTATTGTTATTATAGATATGTTTATTCAACAGTACTCGAAGAGATAACTTATACGCGAATTTAGGTTTAAAGAAAAGAGCAATAATGGTTTGCGAGAACAGAGAAATACTTGATCCCATATTACACATATAAATGCATTATTATATTCATTCTAGAGAAACACTTTGTATCACAATTTCACTTTTTAAACATAATCTTAATTGAATAGAAAAAACTCGGCGTGTCCTTGCGTTTATGGAAGAAAAATTTAGAATTACTAAAAAAAATTAACATTTTTTGCAAACAAATCTTCACGCAATTTAATGCAATGCTTTTAATGCGTGAAAAATTGTTTATATTTTGAAAGCACTGTATGCGCAAACAATATAATTACTGACACACACCTATTCACTCTCTTCCTTATTACTGTTTTTTCTTAATCAAAAGAAGTAAAAAACTATCTTCTAAAGCAATTCAAGGTACAGTTTTAATTTTGGAGTCACGCGATAATTATTTGCCATTTCCATCACTGAAGGCTTCAGTTTGTATAATCGACTAATATGTGATTTTTTGCTAAATCTTTAGTAACAGCCCATTCATTAACATCTTTTCTTTTTACTTTTTATCGGTGTTATTGTTTTTATTGAGTAAGAAGTTTTTAATCGTATTAAAAAAATATTTACTTATTTGAAGACTTAATTTGTAAATTACTATCGCTGAAAAATGCTAAATTTCTAAATAATTTAATTTAATTGCAAATGGTTAAGAAAATAAGTTTAATAGCGATTTTAATGCACTTTTAAACGAATTACGTCTTAATTGTATAAGTTATAATTTTCAAATTTTTTTTATTTTTATTGAACGTCAATAGAAAGAGCATTTTGCTTACATGTTATCCTTACAGGAAATTCCAAAAAAAAAAACTTTTAATGTAAGGCATAGCAAATGTAATGTTAATTTAGAGGTACACATAAATTGTTTGATCACTTCTGGTTTGATCGCATAATTTGTTTGAGTTTTCGATGAATATAGTTTACTATGCTTTTAAATAAAAATGTACTTTAAATGTTTGTAGAAGTTTAGACAAATTAGTTTCCTTCGCTTGTTTCCAATTAAATGCATAAACATTTAATGTAAATTTGTTTACAGAAACGGTTTTAATGTTAATTACTTTGTGTATCTCTTACTTGATGATACTGTAATATAGTTAGAAACCAATCGAAAAAGAGAGCGACAAAAATTAATTTCATGGAAAAATCTGAAACAAAAACAACTCATGATATAGAACTAGCTTTCTTGTCTCTCACTTTCTTCGAGCTCTCAGTTTCATCTTTCATATAAGTTTACGTTAAATCTATATTAGATCTTAGGTTAAGATTAAGTGCTTTATAAATTTACTTATCGGTTAACACACTTACGGACAGATATTGTCAAATCCATAAACTCTATGAAAAAATAAATCAATTACCGGTAATACTTAAATATTACGCAAGACAACGGTAAAGAGAGGTTAAACCAAAACGATGACAATTTTCATGCTTTACTCTACTTTGCGTTTCCTTAAATTTATGAAAGTATTTCTTTGATAACTCCTTTGTTCGTTGATAACAGTACGAACATTGTTAATGGATTAAATACATATATCTTTTATTATAAAGTATAACCACCTGCTATGGTGTTTGTTCTGTGCTTTATAAAACTATTCCATGCAATATTCCTTAATATTTAATTATATAAAATAATTATTTATATGTACCACACGTATAAGAAGCTCTTAAACTTAACATCGTATTGATACTTATTTGTATTAAGTACGTATAAGTGTATCTAATTATTAAGTTTAACGCTAACATACATTCAAAGCTAAATGCGTATATAGGAAGGGACTTAATAAGATTAAGATTATGAATTAAGTTTCTTAAAATTAATTGTGCAGTCGTTTGTGAAAATAGTAGCACATTGTATTTGAAAATTTTTAATTTTGTGAATGCTTTACCCTTAGACACTAACTTAGGACTTAACAGATATTAGTACAAAGTTAAATAATTATTTATGATTATTTTCATTTTATACATATTGACCATAAATAAACGACAGTAAAAAAAGCATTTATCGAAGTCTTACAATGTAGGGTATTATTTTATAGTTCTTTTCAATATGAACAAATAAATGATATTAAACCTTTGCGTTAAACTTAAATATTAGACACACTTTATTACTATGGTTTGATTATTTGAGTTGATATTCAATAGAGCGCGTTATGCTCCGCTTATTCTACTGATTAGATGACACTATACGATCGCAATAAAGAGAGATTAAGATATATTGGTAAGAGAAAAGAAATAAAAATATCAAATAAAACACTGAACATGCGTTATGTTCTGTTTTTATTGGATAAATAAACCAGAACTAAAAATGAAATGCGCATTCATACACTTTTTTTGTTCAAAAAATAGTTATTGAATAAGTTATAGTTTTTAAGCGCATATCTGAACGCATTACAAGAAAAGTAATATTTTAACATTTCTTTTTTGATCTCATTTACGTTCGCTCTAACGTCAGAAAAGAAAGCAAAAATAAGAGTGAGTTTTAGAATGACTGCGGGAATGCAATGAGATTGAAGAGGAATAAGATAAATAAGAGAGAGATAAAAGAAAAAAGATGTAAGAAGAAAATGTGTTTTTGAAAACTTTTACTGAATATTGGGTTCTCACAGTATTACGGAAATTACTCGTTTAGCTATGACATTGTAGATCCAATTGGCGCTAAAAAGTTTCGTAAAGAATTGTGCGATGCTTTGGGTAACAAATTCGGATCGTATGGAATTATTACGTATTGTTGGTTACGTTAGTAATATTTTAAATTTAGTACCATTAGTTTTTTTTAAACAAGAGCAAGAAGAGAATGAATATTCATAATAAGCTCACTTTGTATCATAGTTTTAGTTAATTCAATAGTATATTCGAAAACTTTAGTGCATTAAATATTTATTTGCATTTAAATTATGTATTCTATTGTTGGTCAACAATATTTTATTTTGCTTTTTATAGAAATTAGTAGTTTTAATGTATATTGTTTCATTGATAAATCTTTAGGAATATTATACATCGATGTAAATAGTACTTCATTAAGTGCTTACTATTTTGTTCTTCTGTTTCACAACGTTGTTAATCAAAATTATTATTGATTTATTTGAGACGTTTCGATAGCTAAATTTCAATCTTTTTTCAATCAATGAGACACTTTATAGGCACTTTAAGGCACAAAAAAGTTCACACAAAGTTAAGTTTGCAAATAGTCTGCAAAAACTTAACCAACTTTTTAGAACTTTTGCTCTGTTTATTAAGCGATGGGAGAGAGAGGTGTCAAATAGCGAGCATGTTTTTAAAGGATTTCTACTCATTTATATATATTTCGAACTTTGCCTAAGAAGACTATATGAAAGAGTCCTATTAAAAATTTCTAATAATGAGGAATACTAAACTTTCAACGTAAAATGCCTAAAAAGTAAGCTCATACCTAAAAGTATTTTAACAAAAACCATCCGATAAAACTCCATTAGCATTTAAATATGTAAATGAGTGTAGCATAAAATTTTTAAAAGTTAGGGTTATCGAATGTAAAAAGAAATTGTTATTTTTAAAGAAAAAATTATCAATGATTAAATTAGATCTAAATAATATTTTACCAAATAGTTTATTTGAAACTCTTGATAAAATTTACAGTAAAAATCACTTAATACTAAATACAAAGTTCGTAATAATCTCAAAATAAAATTTAATAAAATCTATGATAAATCCAATTTTTCTAAATTCAATAAATTTTTTACAATCGAAATACTAAGATAACAATATATGGATATTTATAACGAAAACAATTATTATGGCAGTAACTTTCTGGTTATTATTTTCGAATTGATCAAAATGGTTTGAATAAAAATTTTTTATTTCGAACCTATGATAACCGCGAATAGAGGTCGAAAAATGTCCAATTTTACACTCCCATACCCTCCCGCAAAAATTATTTTTACTCCCGCGAGACTGCTCCCGTAGAAGTGAAATGAGCGTTCCCTCCGCACCCGTCCGCAGTTGCCGCAAAATTACAATAAAAACTTTAAAATCACATGATAAACCTTATTAAGGGTTATAAATAATTTAAATAAATATGTAAATAAATAAATATTAAGAGTTTGTTTAATATACCATTTGAAATTATTCAAATATTTCAAAGATAATTTTTAAAATCTTGAAAATTTTGTGTAAGAATTTTTGGGGTCTCTAATATTGGATGATATTAGGTATAAAAATGTTATTTTAATTGTTATTAGGGAATATGAAGGCTTATCGGGAATCCCGTACATCACTCGATCTTTTAGGCTTTTCTCACTCTCTCCCATCCTGCATATTTTTCACTTAACCCCACTCCCTCCTGCTTCCCACGGGACCTATTTCCGACCTCTGACCACGAGATCCGCTAGAGCGCTTATAATTTTTAGTCACGTGATACACCTATCTCCTGAACGGTACAAGCCAGAAGAATGAATCTTTTTCTGTGATAAACATAATAATTAGAAATTTCCTAAAAATTAGTTTTAGTACATTATTACCTATAGGGGCGCAGTGGTAAGTTTATAAGGTGACACCTCTGATTTGACCGCGAAGCACTGGTCTGGCATAAAACTTTATATGCACTAATTTGTAGAAAATAATTGAAAAATTAGGCGAGGCTTTTTCAACATTGTCACGGGACTACTTGTTGTACATGAAAATAAATTTTATCTATATTCAATGAAGCTGTTAAATATTAAATTTAAAATTACACTTACAGTTTTAAACATCGAAAAGTTTATACATTTATTGTCTTTTCACAAATTATTATTAATATTGTTTTTATACAAACTATAATACAATATCAGTTTATGAATTCGGGTTCATATTATAGTTAATATTTAATTTCGTAAATAAGAGTAAACAATGAAAATAAATTTAATTGAAACCAAAATCTCAAAATTATATTGATTGCTATCTTTTTTTTAATGTAAAATTTTCTTATATTTTAGTTTTAAAAAGAAATATTTAAAAATTAATAGTGTGTTTAATGTGTTTTTTAGGAATACTAGAATATTATGGTAAAAAAGAATTGTTTGTTTAGTTTTGTTTGTCTAGCATTAAGTGATTCGAGGCATGATTAGCTTTTAGATATGACTTCAACTTTTAAGCATATTTTATTATAATATAATAAAACAACGTATTATATTCAGTTATATTAATAATAAAGTCAAAATCATAAATTAATAGTTATGGAATAATATTAAATGAAATTTCTAATAATAAATACTATGTTTACTTAAAATAAATAATGATAAGGATATTTTACCAATAAAACCCAAAAACAAATCATAAACTTTCTGATTTACATATTAAACTAATGATTGCTAACAGTAGATGTGTTAGAGAAGTAATGGTAGAATTACAAACCATTTGTTACATTGAGGGTTTCACAAATGGAGACACAAATCGAGATTGAAAACTAATTTTGGAGAAAACTATTTCTTTTAAACTCCAATGACATTATTTTTTTTTAATAAAAAGTGGCAGAAATAATGCTAAAGAAGTTGCAGTTTCGGTTTTATATTTGGTTTGAGTTTGATTTTTATGTTAGTTTGTTTGAATCCATTGTAAAATTTTAAAATTTTAAGCAAAAAAACAGTTAAGTAATTGCGTTTCGATTAAATTAAATTTTTGAAACAATATAATGATTTAAAATAAATTTGGTTGGAAATGTACCGAAACATCTTTAGCTCGTACTCATTTTTATACATAATATTCAAACCTATTTTGATGTTTAATTCATGTTTTATTGATCTTCACGTTTTGAATTTTTTACTTAATTATATAAAAAAATTTAATATATCTTTATGGCAGTACAGTATAATGATTTTTATCATTCTGATGTCAATTCGCATTTATTTGATTGTCAAAATTCGGTGATTCCGCTGTTTTGTCATCATCGTCGACAGGCATTGACATGATTTCATTATTAATAACTCGTAAATTAAGCGAATACATAGTTTTGTTATCCCAAGTACACGCATAAATACCGGCATCGGAATATGAAATATTTTTTATTCGAAGTATATTTCGGCCAATAGTTTTAATTCGTGTGCCGCCACTACTACTAGTAGTAGTAATTATGGCATTATTTTTATACCATTCCGTGTTATTATTAGCGTTTTTGGAATTCCTATATCGCGGACATCGCAATCGAATAAGAGTCGATTGTCGTACAACTGCTTCACCACTCAGTTTTAATGATATGGTTCTCCGTTTATCGTTATACGTATCATCAAACGTATTATGATTTTGTTGTTTCGAAAATTTATTAATTTGATATAACTGTTTCCTTAATTCCGACATTGGGTTCCGGCATGGCTTATAATTGCAAGCTTTCACCACTTTTGGTCGCTTTTGCGGACATTTAGAAGCAGTTTGTTCGACAACTTGACTAAACGCCAATTCTAAACAAAACACAATAATTAAATAAACCGGAATTATTTAAAATTAAATTTAAATCACATTACCTTTAATACATTTTAATTTTCTTGTTTTCACACCTCCGCCACAACTTTTAGAACACTATACGAAAATATGAAAATCTCAGATAAATTGTAAAATATAGCAATTTAATTAAGTTTGTGTGAAATCGTGAATTAAAATTTGTGTATGTTTTCAATTAATGGTTTATAAAATAGAAATATAAAAAACTTTACAACAATGCAATTTATTGAAGCAACATTTTTGTTATGTAAATTTTTAGAAAATATTGAAAAAATGAAAGATTTTGATCAAATTTCTCGAATAACTTTTTAAACAAAGAAACTATAGTCATATTTGGGTCGCATTTCTCGACCCTTTATTTAATCTTTAAACTTATTCAAGTAAAAGTTGATTTATAAGTTTGTCTCATTCATACCAAAATTATGTTTGTAAGAAAAATCGAGATAATATATTTAAGTCAATCTGTATTATGCTTATCTGTGTCAACAGAGGCATAAAAATACTTTAAAAGTTTTTGAAAAAAATAATACTTTGCTCCACGATTGTGGTGACCATTGCGGCGGACAATCAAATATATTGCAGAACTGTTTCGTTCGAGGCATCGGTTGTGGGCAGTGATCATTTGACACAACTACAGTATTAGTGATTCCACGCGTTACTTCGTGGACACATTGAATTTCTCTGGTTTGAACGCCACCACCGCATTGTTTTGAGCAAACACCGAATTCAGTGATATTCCAACTAAACAATTGATATAAGATATATATATTTAATAACAGCATTAACATTACCGCGGAGGACACGCATGATTGTTGCACGTTCTCGTGAATGATTCCGGTTTTTTATTAATATCGCACAGATAAGGGTTAACCACTGAGCTGTTGTCACTTCTCACGCAATGAATTATAGACTCTTGTGTACCTGTAGTTTTAATTATGAAAAAGTGATTTTTAATAAGAAAAGATTGTAAGTACTGTTTACCTCCTAAACAAGGCTCGGAACAATCAGTAAATCCCGAATTTTTCCAGTAATATCTTAATTCAGTACTAATTTTCGATAATGGAATCATTTTATTTATCGGCATTTCTACGCCACTATTAATAATCTCATTTTGGTCGTCATAATCGTTGTTAGCGTCCTCTTCATGACTTTCGTCATTGTTTGTCCTATAAACACAAGGGCCGGCATCGCAAGGCTCAACATTACTCGGTTTAGGACCAGAACATTGGGTGTTCGGTAAACGTGCGATCGTTCTTGAAAATTCAAGAAATATTTTGCACTCAACCGCTCTTTTTCGTATTCCTTTGCCGCACGAAACGCTACATTCAGACCATTTACCAGCAATGAAACTGCGATTAATAAGATATATGAATATAGTATAATAAGTAGTTTGTTGTATTTTGTTATACTTTGGTTCATTCGATATCGATTTTGATGGGTTTGAAAATTTATGAAACCAAGGCATGGTTATAGGCAATGCACGAAACGAATCTTCGCGAGAGTTTTCATGAGAATCTAATTATAAAATAGGTTTTGGTTAATTATGAATATTTGCAGTTAATTTCAGTCTATACTTTAGTGAAGCATAAAAGTTAAAAATTAACGAAATGTCTTAACCTTAACCGTTACAATATATTGACTTTAACCTTAACCGGTTAATAACCGTTATTAACTTAAACTTTGTAAGGTTAAACAAATGTTGACTCGAGTTAACTACACTTTTGGACTCGAAATTTTACAATTAAAATATCAAATACGAGTTAAACAATACACATTAAAGATATTATTAGCATGAAAAATAATAATCTTAAAGTTTTTTTTGTAAACTTTTAAAATAAAATTTTTTTTACTAATTTCTTTGATTTCTCAGGAAAATTCTTGAAAAATTATATAAAAAACTAATTTGAGTTAACCGGATAACACAGGTTTTTATTTATAACTAAACCTTAAAGAAACTCATTTACTCTTAACTTTAACCGGTTAGATATCCAAGCCAAATGTTAACCGATTAAAATGTGCATCTAGATTAGTCAAGTTATATAATAAATGATTTGATCTTCTATATATCATAAACTTATTGATAAATCAAATTAACTACTATTTCTATATCTTTTTTGGAGTAATAATTAAAGCTAGGATTTTTATTCTTAAAAATTTTCTAAACTATTTTGCATATTGTAAAATTCAAAGATAGTTTTTAAGAAAATATTTCGTTAAGCACTAATATAAGATTAAATAATTCTATCAATCCTAACTAAATATAGTCTGTTATTTAGCCAAATATGTATAAAGTTTTGCGTAATAAATTATTACGAGAGTCCATCGAAGGGTGTAAACAAATCGGATATGGAGTGGTCAACATTTTACTGAATTCTAGGGCATGGTCTCCCCCAAGGGTAACTAAGGATCTTAACGGTAGCGAATTGCAATAACTTAACATAATTTAAATATTAAACTATTATTCACCATTAATTTAAAAACCATAAAAATTACACCAATGTATTTCATAAAAACATTTTTACAATATTCAAAACCTTTGCCTAACAAAGATTTCTGTTTATTTCCAAACATTACTAGAATTAACTGTAAATTTATTTTAAAGGTGTTTTCCTAGCTATTGTGCTGATTCTATTAATTTGTTTATGAATTGTAAAGACTGGAAATTCAGGGAAATATTTATTTTTATAGAACATATAAACAATTAATACAATAAAATATGGTATAAAATAAGCAAAATGAGTATTTTGAGACCTATTTTATGTTCCTGAATATCCTGAATTTTACTGATTTTTCTCCTGAAAACTCCTGAAATATAATATGATAATTTTAGAATATTTTTCAATTAATTAATTAATTTTTCAGCAATTTTTAAATTATTTTGGGATTTTCCTGAACTATACTAAATTTTAAAAGTTTTTTTCATTTTTCCTTCTTGAATTTTTATATATTTTAAGTCCTGAATTTCCGGTCCCTAATGAAAATATTTTTTAAATCATACCGGTATTGGTAGCATTTGGTCGACCACTTTGATCGGGTTGAGCGCCAAACAATTTTCTTAAATAATAAAACAATTATTAAAGATAAAGTAAACGTATATTATATTTTAAATATTATTTTTAATCAAAATTAACAGACGATTTAATCCATCATCGATTTTTTTCGTTACATTGACTCTGAATTACAGTATATATACAGAAATAAATCAATTACAATGTAAACTAGATTTACTGAAAGTTTTGTTCATATGCAACAAAGTACTATTAGACAGGAAAGAACTTATCCTTTAAAATCAGTTAATATTTTTCCCTATTTTGTTACAATTAACGACTTAGTCTAGACGATTGTAAACTTCAATATATTCAAGATTAAAGATAACCGTATAAGCTGTGAAAATGTTTATATCCTAATATGCACATTAATTAATTTATAGAAACTTATAATAATATTTCCATAAATAATTGTTAACAGATATAATTCATTTTACTTATTCGTTAATTAAATTTCCGGTTTTTACCGAAAAAAAAACCATGAATTTTTAATATTTATCTAATAAGAATAAACTGTATATTTTTTATCCGTACAACTTTAAAATGGAAAAACTTTCCAAACATTATGATTCTGCGCCATTAAAACTTAATAAATATATTTTTCATCAATCATAACGAAGTTAATACGGATTACTAAATACTAAATATAGCATATACTGGTAGAAAATGTGAGCTAAAAAATGCGTATTCGAGATTTAAGAATGTTTATGATACGCTGCATTGATAACCATTGCATTTCTTGTTCAAACACAAAAGTTTATCTTTGTTTAACTAAAAACTTCTTAAACAGATTTAATTTTAGTGTTAGTAAGCGAACAAAAATATTTGATCGCCTCATGCTTAACAATAAACTTAAAGATGCTTTTATTATAGTAATGAAAAAACCATACGGAATTCTATAGAACAATTCACACGTTTGGCAAAATTGCATTAAAAAAACACAGAGAGAAACTAATGTTAAGTTAAGAGCCATACATACACGTACACCTATTGACTCTACCTTTGCACCCAAACTTAAATAATGAACTTTGAAACAGGTTAGCGGTCTGTAAAAGCATCAAAAGCTGCACTATGTTTGATTCGCCCCATTCTATAGACTATCGCTAAACAAATAAACAACTGTTAGCATAACACTAGATGTGATTTTTTTCGAGTAACGTCTAATAAGTAATGAAAACGTATGCTACGATCATTACACTTGGTTTAAATTTAATGCATTGCACGGTTTAATTATTTAACGAAAAATAGGAATTCGTTGAAAATTTTGTTTCAAATTTAATTTTAAAAAACACTGTATTTTTAAATCGCATTAAAAATTGTTGGTAATAAATAATTAAATTTTATTCTTGACTTAACCAAAACTTATTTATTTAATATTGTCAATGATGTTATGTAATACGAGAAAAAAGTCTACAGTAAAACGTTTTTACACTAGAGGTTAAGGTATTTTTATTTATATTTTTTTAATTTTGTTTTACTAAAAACAAGCTAAACCTCAACATATATAAACATGCAATTAACGCACCGGTAAGCTAACATTAAACGATACGGTTTGATCATTTATAGTTTTTGTTGCTTAAACAAATTTTCGTAAATATTTTCGACATCTTTATTGAATTTTACGACACGAATACAATTTAAATTGCTCTGCGAATTTCGATGGCAATTAACGCTGTGTCGCGAAAATATTTTTAAAAATTCCATTTGAAGGCACACTAAAATTTTTCAAAAATTGGCGCCTATTTTAGTAATTTAGTATTTATAGCCTTATCCAACTTTACACGTTAATTAATAATGTTTATAATTATATTAAAGTATTGATTATAAAGTAAATAAGAAAACGTTACGTACATCGGATCCGAATCAGTGGTGCGTTTCGTCGTTTCATCAATCACTGAATGCTGCGCTTCCGAGTAACCAAAGCATGAATCTTTTCGTTCATTTTTGATTCTTTCGTCCAGATTTAATGAATGCGAACATTGGAATAAAATTAGGCTCAATAATGTTAGAATTATCGTCAATTTTAATGAAGTTATATTTTGTGACATTTTTACAATTATTACAAACAGTTTTTCTATATTTTAATGTTACAATCAAGATATGGCACAAACGTGAACACAAACGTAACCAAACATTTCTTTACAATTAGTGATGTAATGTTTTAGCATTTAATTCGATTTTTAACTTAAAGTTTGAACACATATTTAATGTTATAGTTTCACATGTTTGGTATGGTAATACAACTTCGCAGTAACTCTCATATCGACTATAATGTAAGATATGTTTTAAAAAGTTAACTTACGCTGTGTGCGACCCTATAGTGACACCTCTTGGGCCAAACCATTATAGACTTAGGGAGAGATATGTATGACGACAAACCACCGAATGCTGATATATTGCAGATTTTAAATCTGTTTGTTTCATTATAAACTTACTTCGAAATACATTATAGACACACACAGCTACACAACCAAAACATAAAACGCTCATTATTTTGCCTTTGTTTTTAAACATTGCAATTTAGGCTAAAATAAAATAAAAAAGATATGTTAATAAAATTAATTTCTTTCTGAAATCGTCTATCAAATATTTCTTTTATCGTTCACGATAAGTTCGTTATTATTTTTAGTTACACTTTTTGCAATAATCTGTGTTTTGAAGTAACTAAAATTAATCTTATTTCCGTCGATTTTTATCAAATGAAATATATAAGTGTTTCCCAAACTTTAATAGCAGTTTATAAACAAATTTTTCAATCCCATAAATTTTACATTTTTTTTATTTAAACGTAGTTTATTTATGTAGTGTATGTGCACCTCAATTAACATCACTATAGCTTATTAGTCATTATACTTTGACAGTACTTCTAGTGTTCTCTAGAAGTACAGTGACTCACATTTGTATTAACTAATAATTTATAATATACTGTATTAGTCATAACTTCAATACTTTGTTATGTATTAATTAGTCATTACTTCCTTCCGTGTTATTCACGTGTAGTGTAAATACACATTTCATGTATTCAATGCTTTCTCAATTATTAGAATAGTAAAGTATTTTGTATAGCAAATGCGTTCGTTTATTTTATACAGTTTTAATGCCTATACTTACTATTGATTTCACTTACGTGACTACTCTCTTGTGTATTGTGGTATCTCGTGCTTATTATTCCTACAGTGTGTGTTGTGTGTAATAACACAACACACCGTCCATAAACCTACACTGTTCGTCAACTACTGTACAAATACACTACAAATTTTTAAGTAAAAAATAACCCATGGTTAATATTTGCCTAATTAATTTCCAAACGCTCGGTAAGAATAGAGTACGTAATTAGTTTGCTAGATTGGTAAAATTTTAAACTTGGCGTTAACAATGTAACCTAAATGACTAATAAATTAAACATTTACATTAGAGTGCGAAATTGTTAAAGCAAGAGCCCAATGAAGGCCCACCAGGTATAGGCTGGAACCCCATAAATTTGAATTAAGAGAACCGATCGGTCTGTTTTAAATCTAAACATTTAAGTTATAATAAATTGTAACAATTATATTCAAAATCTTTAAAAATATTAATGCAATAAAGAAATCATATTTTAGAATTAAAATATACTGTATTTTGACGTGAAATATATAAAATTTAAAATAACATTTCACAATTTAATTAATATTATAACAAGAAAAATACATTCACATTCAGCTGAATTTCTAATATTTAATAATACTTATGAAAAGAATATCCTTTTTGATAATCTTATGATAGTAAAGATATAAAAATCTCTTCATTAATATAAAGAATATGTAAAATCATTAAATAAATATAAAGCCTACGGACAGGAGGACGGACAGACAGGCATACATACTCAAATCCATAAGCTTGATTTCTTTCCCAAAAAATTCAGCTAAAAAATTTTGAAACAATTCTTTATTGGGCTTAAAAATAATGAAACAAAGTCTGACACCGAATGATAATCTAAGATTACAGCCCGAGTCTGATAGTCCGACTCTTTCTGTAAAAAAGATTTAGTTTCCGGTTTTTCATAAAATATTTTTATGGCGATATTAAATTTTGAAGAAAACTTGAATAAACTCAGTAAAATTCTTTGTTTATTTTAACTTTAATTTCATTCACATTCAAATAAATAACTTTTTTTCCGCTATTTAAAATTTTTTACATGTGCTTATAAAACTTGTGTATGTTTAAATGTTATTTTTAGCCAATTTTTGTTTAAAACTAGTGTTGTTAAAATTTTTAAAAATTTAAAAAATAGGTAATGGAAATTAATATGCAATTGATTTTTAAAAATGTGACAAAATCGAAATAGAAATGTAATGTAAATGAATATTTTTATTTGACAATTTAAATGTAATTGAAACGAAAAAAATAAATATTCAAAATTGTAATACAATTTAATTTATCTTTTATTTTATAAAGTAATTCGAAATAAAATTTAAATTAACTAAAAATTTAATTTGAAGTTAAAATAAAAATGTATTTTTTATAAACTAACATTCGATATTTAGCTATAAAATGAAAAATTATATCTAAAAATTGAAATTGAAATTAAAATACAATTTATATTAAATGTTTTATAAAATTTAATTAGAAATGCTATTAAAATTAAAACTTTTGTTAGACTAGAAATCTTAATCTAATTTTAATTAAAAATTTTAGAATTTTGTAATCGAAATACAATTGAATATTAAAAAAAGTTATAAATTAAAATTAAAATACAATTTATTTATAATTTTGTTATTAAAATGTGATATAAATTCAATAAAAATTACAATTTAAAACTATGAAAAATTAATTTGCGGATAATTGCGAATTAATCCGCGAATAAATCGTTTACGAATAACCCGATACGCATTAAAATATAACCGCTCTGAATACAATACGCATATAAAAACTTTATTCAACCGATCCGCAAAATTTTGCTAAAATTTGTAAGCGTCCGCATCCTAATACTGCTTTTATCCGCATCTTCTCCCATCTTTAGAGTCAAAATGTTACCGTAATTAAATAATTTTCATAACAATGAATTTAAGATTTAATTATAAGATACTGTATTTTTTAGCTCACTTTTTTTATAAAGAGGTGCGTATTGATATAAGTATGTCTGTTCGTCCGTCCAGTCATCGTATCTGCACTAGCTCGACTATAACATATTTCTTTGTCGTATTATTTAAAGCATTTTTAGGACAAATTTAAAATGAGAGATTTGTTTTAACCCTAACGAAATTTATAATTTAGTTTAAAAGTGAGCTCTCTGTTAATGTGTCGTTCTTGTTTATTAACTACTGTATAGTAATTTTTAATTGTAATTTTAATTGTTATTTTTAAATAAGATTTTTCTTAATTTAATTTTTGTAATTTAATTAATCTGTAAGATATCATAAGCAGGAATAGGATTATTATGGTATACCATAATTTGCCATAATTTACCATAATTGTAAACTAAAACCATAAATTACCATAACTTTAAAGAACCTAAAATTTATACCATAATCTATGAATAATTAATTGAAAAAAATTCAAATAATATAAAAAATGCTCATTCATAATACGTAAATGTCATTTTTGATTGAAGAAAATTTTAAAAAATTATTTTTTTGAAAAACATTTTTTAAAATTAGAAACTTTTTTCTAGATTATTAAATTATCAGGTAAAAATTTTACTAAATAAATTAGATAAAATAACGATAGAAAAGTTTTCAATCTAAAATGTTTATCAAATTTCAGAAAATGCATAATTTGTGAAAATTTTATTGGAAAAAATAAAAAATAAACACCATAATTGACACCATAATTTCCTATAATAGACACCATAATACCATACCATAATTCATGTGCTAAGACACCATAAAAATCCCATTCCTGATCATAAGATGTCATTTTATGGGGTATTAAATTTATGGTAAAGTATAATTAATTTTAGGTTTATTTTATGATAAGTCATAATAATCTAATTCCTGGTTGTGAACAGACAGAAACCATTATTTTACATTAAAACATTACCTTGAATCGCAATCAAATATGTGAATAAAAAATTTATATGTTTATAGTCAATTTAACACCATATTATATCCAATTGCAAATAAATCAAAATTTTATTGAATGAAACATTCAAATCCGTTTCATATTTTGATAAAACGGATTTTACTACGTGTTATGTAATATAAACAAATTGCTGATCAAACTGCTGACTATAGATATAGTCATTAAAACCAAACATAGAAAAAAACCCATATAGAAAAACACATTTAATGTAAGTTATCTAACTGTCAGATTGTCTCACATGTCGTCACAGAGTCTGCACATAAATTGATTTTCTGTCCAAGATTTGGGTCGTAATACAAAATGTTTCACTTTTATAGCGTGGCATAAATTTTTTGCTTATTTGTCTGGACCCGAGATTATTCTAAGATTCGCTAAGAATTGTGTAAACTTATTCTTAATTATAACTTTATTAAAGCAAAATATTATACTTTAATTAAATTTGCGATACAGTAGAAAAAAAACCGTAAATTTGTTTTTCATTTATGAAATAAGCGAATAATGTAATGTTTTTTAACCGTTAGAGCATACAAACAGCGAGAGTTTGTTTGATTCACAAAGCCCTCGAGTCAATAATACAAAGTGCAGAAATAAGTGAATTATAGTTCGTATTTCTTTTTCTAGAAACTTTTATCTCACAATATATAACACATTACTTATAAATTTAGTTGTTGTCAACTCACGCGTGGAAAAGAACTTTTCTATTCTGTTACTCTCAAAATTGAATACTTTGTAATATACTCGTGTGGAACAACAAAAAAAACAGCGTTGAACAACACTAAGTTAACTTTTCTCTCTTTCATTATTCTGATTTCAAAAGTGCCACAACTGTAAACTGCGTTCTTTCATATCATTAACTTTTTGCTCGCTTTCATTATTTTCGAGATTCTAAATTGTGCCGAACAGTGGAACAACAGTGTGAACACTATCCGTTATTTTTCAAGATTTCGCTTAAGGTATTTGGAATCAACACGCTATTATAAGCGGTTTCATTAATTTAACATTTCATACCGCAAGCGAAAAATAATTAAAGTATGTTAAGTAGAAAGAAATTTTTTACAATCATTCGGTTGTGATGAAACGACAAAGAGAAGATGATTATTATTGATTTCACGTTTTGTTCTGCTGTTAAACCGTTTAGTTATGCGTTAGTCATTAGAAACTTCTGATTTTAACTGTTGAAAGTACAATGAAATATACAAATTTAATTTAACTTAAAACTTTTTAAAAATAACTTTCATTTTAATGATTTTTAAGATTTTTTCAAAAATGTTTTTATAATTTTGTCCCATTGCTTAGTAAAATATATATTTCATTAACAATAAGATACGTTAATAGTTTTTTGTAAAGTTTTTTTTGTTTTGTCATACGTTTTAAAAAGTTTTAATTAAATAATTTTAATTAAAAGAAAAATTCACATTATTTTGCATTGTATAAGTGAAAAATTCAATTGAAATGCCTTGGTTTGTTTAGATTGCTTTTCATTATTCATTATCAATAGCTTACACTTACAAAAAAAACTGAACTTTAATTATATAAACAAGTTTCTGTTTAATTTTACAAACATGATATAATACAGCTTTGAAGTACATTATTTTACGACGTTTTATAAATGTCTTAATTTGCAATCTTATTAACGGACAAACGGACAGTTAGTTTACCACTGCCAAAATTATTCTCAAGTAAGAATTTAATTAAACACGTTTAGTTAGTTTTGAATGCTAGAGCTGATGAAGTTGAGCTAGCTTAATCTCGCGCTGAAATTCAGCTTGTGGTTTTAAAGTTTTAGAACTCCATTTATCAAATCATTACACATTTGTTCAGCTCAAGCTCAGCTCAGCATTCAGATCAATTTAGGAATATCGTATGACGTGTTTTTGTGTCTTTAATTAAATTGAAATCAAGATTTAAAACAATATCTAGAATGTAAATACTTCAAGTTTTTATAAAATTTTTAAAGAGTTGTGAAATTTTAAATCATCCATATTATACTTTTAAAAAGGCACACAATTTGGCGGGACTCCGACAAATGATTTCGGGCAGGGTTCGGCCTTATTAATTAAAATCTCAATTTTGTTTTAATTTTATAGAATACTTTTTTTTATAAAAATTTGAAGTTTATAAACTTATAAATTCATACTTTTACATTTAATACTTGTCAAACTAATATTAATAATTAATTGAAACTCAAGAAAAGAATGTTATAGATAATGATATATAGATCTTAAGATTATATTCTGTCGATTTTAAATAAAATAGATTTTTTCCATTATTTTTTAAATCGGGTCTGATCGAGCCGAGCCTTTTTATTTTGAAAAGATCGGGCTCAGACCAAACCTAACTACAAACTTTCAGTAGGGCTCGGGCTTGAAAATTTTAACAATTTAAAAGCCTAATCCTTATCGTATTTGACTCTTTCTTCAGCTATTTATATTTTTTTAAGCATTTTAACTTAAATAATAACCAAAATTGACATTTAATTGAGTAGATTTCCTATAATATCATTCGGTAATTATTGGCATTATTCGCAATATTCCCAGTAAATAATTTTTTAAAAGTACAATATATAGATGTTTGATAAACAAGTTATGAGCTGTTATAAATAAATATGAGCTGTAACGTCAAAAATATTTAATATATAGAGTATACATAATACGTAATGTAAAAAGTTTTTTGTTTATTATTTTTTGAAATAATATTCAAACATTGTTTATCTAATTAAAGTTTGTCTCTTTTTTCGTAATTTAAGCCATTGATAATGATTGCTGTAAAGCAATTGAAACACTCGAGTGTATGGCTCTAAACTGATAAGTTCACTGTAAATGTGAATAAGTTTGTTGTATTTAAATTTAATAAAACTTTAAGATATTAGTTAGGTTAAATTAATTTAATTTACAGTTTAAATAAACAGTTTAAAGATAACTTTTTTGAATAACATTCAAATTTTAAATTTATATTTTTATCACAGTATATTTAGACTCTTTTTCTATCGAATTGTTTTAATGTCTATATCTTTAAACCCTTCCTTAAGATTGATACATGTGCTTAATAACTAAGAAGCGTATATTTCAGTTTTAACATAACAATTTTTACTAGTTTAAAGTTCGGTTAGAGTCAATATTATTAACTTTTACATTAAAATAAAGCTTTTATTTCATAGTTTTTGTAACCGAATTAAAATACTTTTATGATTCCGGCCGATAAAACCGAATATGTGAGTTTTCAACAGAAATTCGTAATTAACATGTTTCATTAATTTGTATTGTCCATCAAAACTGATGAGTGTATGAGACCCCATTATATTTGTGTAAAATTTTTAAACATTTACGAATTATATACGTAGAGTTTTTGAAGGTGGCGTGGTTTCGACTTTTTTCAAAATAAAAATTGAAAGTAAATGGGTATTTAATCTTATTGTGCTTTAAATCAAATTCCAATTTCTAATGTTTTTAGATTTTTATTATTGAGCGCCTAAGTAACTGCCCCTTAGGCCTTGCCAATGCACTCTTATTTTTCCTTAGGAAATGGCGAGGAGTTAGTTGCATTTATTTTCAATCACCAGCAGCTCAAGATGCTCTGTTTCCCGAAAGTGTCATCAGATATCATCATTTGCCAAAAAACTATAGTTATCAGAAACACATGAGGCCCTGTCTCCCTTAGTTAGCATTAGTTTCCATCATATGATAAAACATTTGAGCATCAGTGTTCATCTTTTGCGCACAATTTTAAAATATTTATTTTGTTCCATATGGAACAGTTGTGTTTCCAATTTTTCCAATTTAAACAAAATGGCGTTTTTATGATCTAAATTGCTGTTAAGGTATTTTTTTACATTTTGGATCTTTCAAAGTATAAGCTACAAGAACCAATGGATAAAGGCTATTGAAGTCGTTTTTCTTAATTTCTTTTTCTTCTCTTCTTTACACTTAAAATTAAATATAATATTATTTGTCCTTCCACCAAAAAAGGATTCACATATATGCACTTACTATTCATCGAAAAATGTATCAAAAAATACTAACCGTTTGCAGTTAGAGTTAATTTTAACGTTTTATTTAATATATGCCAAACATTTTATTTGGAAACATTAGATTTTGTATTAATAATAGGCTTTAATGGTAGTATATTAATGCAGTGTCTGATCAGCAAACAAATCGATAAGTCAATTATCGCTAGTAATGTATTGTCTGGAATTATTTACGTAAAACTTGACAAATATCTCAGATATGGGTGAACACTGTAAACAAAACCACACATTTGAACGAATTTTTCTGTTTAGACGTAAACAGTTTGGATTTATTTACGATTATTAAAACTGACTGTTTGAATATATAACAGTTCGGAATTTTCGATCATCACATGAATTTTGAGAACAATAACATCAATTTAATTGTTGTGGTAAAAGCAGATGGGTGTAATGGGAAACTCGTGAAAATGATTAGCGTTTTATCCGATTATGAAACCAACGAAAGGATATACAACTCCGATGAAGAACTCAATCATTTATAATGTTTTCAGTTAAACTCGAAACGAACTGAAACGAACACCGATACAACTTTAATGGAAAATATAATCGTAACGATTGTTAAATTTAACGCGTCTATCGTTATTGAGTATAAATATCGAAATATATGGCGTCGCAATTCGCTTTCAATTGAAGAAATATGTGATAATATATCAGACATTAACGCAATCAAAACAATGGCAATAAATGAAATGAATTCCGAATTAATTATTTCATTAGCTGTTTGTACGTTAGCGATTAATTCATTAATTAATATGCGTTTATTAGTAGACTACTATTATTTATTGTCAATCACTACTGTATTATTGAATGGCAATCACTGTAAATATAATTCTTTAAGAAAGCGAAAAAATTATACTAGTTTTTGCTTTTCATTTTCAAGAATAATCTAATTTTAAGTTTAGATTAAAATCTTCAAATGAAGCTAATGATGTAACACATGAGAAAATATTTGCAATTCTTTGTATGATCTTTCGTTATTAGATTTCAAAAATAAAATTAACTATAATTTAAGGCTTATAGATTCAATTAAAATAAAATAATGATAAAATTTTTTTCTGATAAAAGTGAATATTTATACAAATTTCTTGCCCAAAGATTTTGAACTAAAAATAAACTTAAATACTGAAATGAACGAAAATAATATTTATTACAGTTTATTTTATGTAATTTAAATAATATAATTTATAACATAATATACCAAAAATTCTGTAAAAATTACAAAAAATATGTTTTTAATTTAAAAATGCTTAGTATTGTAAATCAAATTTTAAAAAATTAAATTATTCACGGAGAAATCTAATTTTGTAATGTTATAGTTTGCTTATATGACTATTGATGGCAAAATCTTAATGTTATCTTAAGCGAGCTTGAGCTCAGCTGAGCTTAAATTTCGACTTAAGTTTATTAAATTTTTATGTTTTATATAATTTAACAAAATAAGTAAGATTAAATTTTTTTATAAGTTCTAAGTTTTACGAATGTTATATTAAGCATTAATTGATCGATTTCTAACCAACTTATAAGTCAACATTGGTGGTCCTCAACATCATGACTATCAACGCCATCACCACTAATCATTATTTCATGAAAAATCAAAATTTTGAGGGCGTAGACTAATTAACTTTATTTCCGTGGGTCCACATACAAATACACAGATATTATAGCATTAATACATTTCATAGTTCAACATATACACAGGTAATATACTTATATACACTTACAAACACTTAAAACACTTAAATACACTAATTAACGCTTTAAATCGTTTTTATGAAAAAACGACATATTTTTTTAACGTCATCCCATAGCGTTAAAACAAAAATTAGAATGAACATTCATAACTAGTTCTCATTCTATTAAATATAGATAATTCAAAATTATAAAATTTATTGGATTTAATAAGATTTAATAAATGTTAAATATAAACTTATGTAAACGAGTATGATAAGTCATAAAAAATACAATTTAAATGTTTTAAATATCTTATATAGTTTTGAATTAATAAAAAGTTCGAGTAGGAGTTTTTTTGAAACTTATTTTTAAATTATTTAATACATTTGTAAATTTTTATGCACACAAAAAAAATATCTTTTTTTCTTGTCAATTGTTTTCACCTATAACACATAAACAATTCAGTTTAATACTTGAATTTCAAAAAAATTCACAATATAATTTTGATATTGTTCTTTAAAATTTATTCTATTTACTATAAATTTTGATGATTAAAATTTAAATTCAAACAGTTTTTTAGCTCACTTTAACTAAAGTAGTTATTGGATTTGACATGTCTGTCTGTCTGTGGACAGGTCTCTATATTTATTAAGGGATTTTTTCTCTATATTAATAAAGGGATTTTTTTTAAAAATGGACTCCTATCTGGCTTAATTTGGGCTAAAAATGGCTTTAAAATGGATTAAAATGGATAAAAATGAACTAAATATGGGCTTTAAATAGGACAAGAATGCGTTTTAAAAAGATAAAAATGGACATAAAATGGGCTAAAAATGGGTTTTAAAAGTCTAAAAATTGATTATATGGTTGTTAAAAAGGCTTT
>JAQGAW010000393.1:0-30885 GCA_034698025.1 Phthiracarus crinitus
ATAGTTGACCTCTGATTCCTGACTAATAACTTTATACGGTGCTGTGTATAATGGAGTTAATTTATTCTTTTCTGGATGATTACTAGGAATCCGTTTCTTGACTAAATCTCCGATCAATTGTTTAATCGAAGGATGAGTTTTATCATATTTCGCTTTAGAGCGCTCTTTATATGCGTTGCTTTTGTTAACAGCTATACGTCTTGCTTCGGTTAACTCGTCAATTGGTGTACCATTTCTTTTTGCTAAATATCTAGGAGTATAACCAGTAACAGAGAGCTATATATTGTTATAATTATGGATAACATTAGCCAAAGAGGTTGAACATTTAAACGTCGGTTTGTTCAGTAGTGCTACTTTGATGCCTTAAACAATTGAATTGTTAACTTTTTCCACACATTCATTTGATTGTGGATGATATGATGTCGTAAATGTCTGTGTAATAGAGTGCTCTTTTAAAAACTTCTTAAATCCTTTACTCCTGAAATTTGTGCCATTATCTGTCAATAATCGTTTTGTTGGTCCAATATCCTGAATTGCAGAATGAAGTACTTCTATTGCGGCTTGTGCTGTATTAGTTTTCGTTGCCTTAGCCCATACATAGCGCGAATTATGGTCAATAATAACTTGTATGTACTTCGCCTTTGTGTTATAAGCAGAACCGCCCATGACAATGGTGTCCAATGGCCACAATTTATTCGGATTTTCGAATGTTTCAATTGGCATTAATGGTCCATAAGTCGGGTGGTTTGCTGGCTTAACCAATTGGCAGATATGACAAGTCCTGGCGAAATTTGTGATATCGTTTCGCATTCCGTGCCACCAGAACTGTGTTGCTATTGATCGATTGGTTCTCCTTATGCCCGGATGGTTCATGTTATTATGATGTAATTCGAGGATTTCGTTTATTCGCTGCTTTGGGACAACATTTCTAATTTTGTTTTTAAATTTGATGCAAACAATTCCATTTTTAACAAACATTCGCTTTTTGCCAATTGTATATAATTTCGTCATTGATATCCGCATTTGTTAACAGGACTGTATTGAATTTTGTACTAATTTGATTTATTGGAGCTCTAGACAAGGCATCCACATGTTTCATTTGAGTTCCTGGTCTGTGGTGTATTTCAAAAGAGTACTCTTGAAGTTTAATTTTCCATCGGAATAATCGACTGTTGCCTTCTTTGAAATTGAAGAGCCATTTTAGTGATTGGTGATCAGTTATTAAATGAAAGTTAGTGCTCATTAAGTATATCCGAAAGTGCTTTATTGCTTCTACAACAGCCAAGCATTCGAGCTCTGTTGCCGTATATCGAGTTTCCGCGTCATTCAGTCTTCTAGAAAAATAACCAATTGGATGGTCTTCTTGCATGAGAACCCCTGCTATTCCTACAGTTGAAGCGTCGGTATGCAGTTCTGTTCTTTTGTTTTGATCATATATAGCCAGTGCTGGTGCAGTTATGAGAGCTTCTTTAAGTTTATCGAAACTCTTTTGTTGATCGCTCCTCCATTCATACGCAACATTCTTTTTCAACAGACTGTATAGCGGCGCAGATATGATAGAAAATAGTGCTATAAACCTACTCATATAAACTGCTAGACCGAGAAACCTTTGGAGTGATTCTGTATTATGTGGTACTGGATATTTTTCGATTGCTTTTAATTTTGCTGCTTGTGGTTTGACAAAACCATTGCCCACAACGTGTCCAAGAAATTCGAGTTCTTCGACTCCGAATTGACATTTTTGTCGGTTAAGCTTAATAGAGTGCTCTCTTAACCGCTCGAAAATCTGACGTAAACGTGAATTGTGTTGATTCCAATCCATTCCGTGATTGCAGATATCGTCGAAATAATACTCACAACGAATTTCGTCTAAAGCAATACGGATATTGCGGGCACAAAAAGCACATTGATTAGTTCAGCCGAATGGCATGACTAGCCATTCATAATGTCCGTCTTGGTTGACGAACGCCGTCTTTTCGATATCATCGGGATGGACGCGGTAATGCCAATAACAATCCTTAATATCTAATTTGCTGAAAATCCTAGAGTCGACACAGTTATCGATGATGTCCTTTACGAGTGGCATCGGTTCCTTATCCTGAATTACGGCTTCGTTTAGCTTTGTGATATCTATGCAGAATCACCAAGAGCAATCCTTCTTTGGAACAAGAGTTACGGTAGCAGCATAAGGGCTTTTCGATTTTCGAATAAAACCCTTTTGAAGAAGCGCTTCCACTTGTTTATTGACTTCGGCTCTTTGTGGAGGAGATAATCGTCTGGCTCGAGAAGAAATCGGTGCGTCATGTCTTAACCTGATTCGAAAATATTCGGTATCGATTTTGCCTATCTTTCCGTCATCACAGAAAACGTCTTTGTATTCATGGATTAGTTGTTCCATATCTTGTCGGCCTTTACTGTTAAATACTTCTGAATCCGTTGATTAGTTTAATTGACAATCGAAATTTAGTGCTAAATTATCGGTTGTCATCAGTACTGAATTAATATTAGTCTTGCGATAAGATTGTGTTCTTCTGTTTGATTTCTGTGTATGACTGATCGAATCATTACGTTTATGATACTTCTGTGATGCCATTTTTGTTTCTAAGTCTATAATCATTGGAAACGTTTTCCCAATATTGACGGATAACAATTAGATGTAACCGAAATCTTCTAGAACTTGTGCAGAAATTGTAGCTGTTTTGTCGAAAACAGTTAACGTTATACGTACGCTTCCAAGTGTTTGCCGATTTCCATTAAGTGTTCCAATGGTCAAGCGCTTGGTTTTGTTTATTTTTAAATTTAGAGTTTTTATTAGTTCTAAGCTAACGATGTTAATGGTTGCGCCAGTGTCTATGAATGCTGTTGTATAACCGCATCGATGATTAGCTCTAACATGAATGAACTCATTGAATGAACTAATGTTTGAATGAACTTCATTGCGTTTTAGAGTTTTAGTTTTACTAACTTTTCGTGAGTGATAGCAAGAAAGTACTTTATTTCTATAATAGTTTTCAGAATGTTCTTTATTTTTATTAAATTTGTTTTGTTTTACAATGTCTGCAGTATTTGCTGTTCCATGTGATGGAGTATCAGAATCAGAACTAGTACTAGATTTTCTGCTGTTGTCGTAACGATTAGGACATTCGTTATGCCAATGAAATTCTTCTAATCCTAACTTCTGACATATCTTGCAAGCGTATGGAGGCTTTCGTTGACTTTGTGAAGGATTGCTTTTAGTGGTTTGCTTAGACGTTGTGTTCATTGTGTTTCGAGTACTCGGTTTGTACGGTTTAGTAGTCTGAGAATACAGAGCTGTTTTCATTAACGGCTGATCCATCTCAAACTGCAGTGCCACTTGAATCCATTCCTGAGGAGTGTTCACACGTGAAGAGTACATCATTGATCGTAAATGTGTTGGCAGGCCATGAGTAAGTTCATCCACTTTGTGCTTTTCGCCTAAACCTGTTCTGTCAAGCATAGCCATTTTGATACGATAGTACTCAGCCATGCCTTCAGACGGAATAAAGCGCTTTTCATGAGCTGCAATGGACGGTGCGATAACTGCTGTGTCAAAGCGAACGATATACGCATTTACCATCTCTTGATACGTTATCGTTGAGATCTGAGGTAATATGTGTTGAGAAAAATATTCTTCCGCTGCTCCGCTCAATCGAGTTGAAACTATTTTGAACTAATGTAGAATTTTTCAGCCAATGGGAAAAGAACATAATAAAAGCCATAAAAGGGAATAATTTATTTGTATTAAAACTTATAAATTTAAATAAAAATCTTGATTTATTCATAAATTGAATAATTATTTTCGCATCAATTAAACCAATAGAATTTGTTGATACCTTTCCAGCCATCATTTCAAACACTTACATATATGATGGATAAATATTATTATTGTAATTCAAATAATGCATGGCTTGACTAATAAATGAAAGAAATAATATTAAAATTTTTCCAATGTTTCAGAATATATGGTAGCTTTCTTTAATTGTAAAAGTAATAAAAGTCTCCAAATTTGATAAAAAATGATGAATTTTTTTCTTTAATTAAAAGTGAAACGAATGAACGAACCCATAGAATTATTGAACATATAAACGTTAGAAGTGGACTAAAATATAAACGAATTCTCTTTGATTTACCATTTAAAAACTATTATTTTATGGTTAATGGAACTCTTACTGCCATCTATTAAATGTTAATCGTACATAGTTTATGGTATTACAGTATATAGTTTGATGAGTTACAGCGTGTGTTCACAGTAAATATTAGGTGCGCCTTTTGAGCTCCAAAACGGCTCAATTATAATTGGCGGTAATTATGGTAAATGAAAGAATAAAAATTATCGAAATTCTAGTCTCCTCCCAACTCTTAGAAATTTCGATAAAAGGGTGTAAAACGCGCCCAAAGATGTTAAAAACTGTTTATTTATAGTGATTATTGGTAGTGGTGACAGTTGTTAAACAAATACCCGTTTATTTCAATAAGTGTTAATTTAATTAAAAATTGAGTTATAAATTTTAAAATTAAAGTATTTAATGCGGAATTTGACAATTTATTTGCTTTTAGCAAATTTTGATCTAAGTTTTATTATTTCTTTGGTTAAAAATAGTAATATATGACAATAATTTTGTGCTGTTTTGTGTCAGAATATATAAAATTCTTATTCAAAACAGAATTGATTTCGATTTTATTTGTTATTATTTATAATTTATTATCGACTTTTCAAAATTTTGTGCTCAAATTATAAAATATAGAGATTTCTAAAATTATTTTGGACACTATTGAATAATGTTCTTACTTTAAAATTTATACATCAAAGTAAACGACAATTAATTTAAATTATAAAAATAATTAAAACGTTTCGAAAATAATAAATTAATGGTTTCTTTCATTAGTCAATAATAAATTAAAGATTAATTTTTTAAAGATATCAATAGATAGTAAATTGTTTGAAGTTTTATTAGGTCAGTTTGGGCCCGAGTGGCGTTGAGTGCGGTTGAGTAGGTTCGAGTGGGCTCGAGTGTGGTTGAGTATGTTCGAGTGGGCTCGAGTGTGGTAAATTAGGTTAGAGTGATCTTGAGTGTGGTTGAGTAGGTTGGAGTGGGCTCGAGTGTGGTTAATTAGGTTCGAATGGGCTCGAGTGTGGTTAATTAGGCTTTTTAAAATCAAAATTAAATTCAAAAATATTTCTTGTTTATCAAAATTAGAAAAAAATGTAGAATATCATCAAATGACACTTTTAAAAATCAGAGTTAAAATAAAGATCTCAAATACTAATGATTTTGATTATAATTTGATGTTTCAAAATAAAATATCTATGATAAATGCAAATTCCATACATGTAAACAATTTAATTAGTGACAAATAATTATCTATAATATTTTACATAATAAATAGTTAAAATATTACGAAAACGTTAACGAAAATGTTGAATTTTCAAATATATTTTTAAAATATACACTAAATTATTTAAAATAAGCTTATTATTGAATGCAAGAAAAATTATAAAATGTGAACATTTATGTTAAATTTTAGTGTCTTTGAAACTTTAAATTATAAAATTAAATAAGTATTTATTATATTACATCTTTTCTACCTTATATTTGATTGTATTTTTGTTTTATCTTTAAAGGGTTTTTGTTATCGAATTTTTGTTATCAAATATTTTAATTGTAAATAAAAGGCTTTAAATTTAGATGTATTCTGAAGAGATTTCCATCAAATTTATGAAATAAATGCTAACGAGAGCTAAGATCTATAATTTGTAATAATTTTAATAAACATTTCGAATATATTTAAAAGAATATGTATGACAACATACTTCGTAAAAGCGAAAGGAATTAATAATAAATAGTTTACAACAATAAAATCCAACTCTGTTTTTACTCAAACGTTCAATAAATGTTGTGATCTAGAGTTTAAAAAAATTTAAAAAATAATTAAAATCAATTAATTTAATTAAACTTTATGTAAGTATATTTAGAATACCTTTACTCTAAAAATGTAAGTAATATTTGATTTATATAACTTTTATATAATTTTAAAAATAATTTATACGATTTATTAGGTTCATGTGTCAAAGAAGAACAAGTATTCCAAAAACCGATTAACATTAGACAAAACACTACATTAGAGTATATAACAGCAATTCATAATATTGCTGTCATTTCCACAAATACTTTGAAATAGAGTACAATACAGACAACAGACGTGAATATCAAGTAAAGCCAAAACGCAAACTTTGCCCAATAATTGTTATTGTAATCTTGGATTTCATAATAAATTTTATCCAAAGATTTCATTACTGATAAAATGATTTATTTTTTAATTCAATCTATTGTTTACTCATAATTTGTATTTTACTCTAAATGTCTTTAATTTTTATTTTTAAATAATCGCAAATAAAATAAAAGTAAATCATTTGCCAATCAGTTAAAACGAAAGAATGGGGTAATATGGAAAAAAATTTTAAAAAAATAAACAAAAAACATAATAAAACCCACAATAGGGACCGTTTTATTGATATTAAAACTAATAAAATTAAATAAAAATCTTGATTTATTTATGAATTAAATAATTGTTTTCTCATCATTTATTCCAATAGATTGTGGTGTTCTAAATCCAGCCATCATTTCAATTACTTTCATATATGACGGATAAATATTATTCTTGAAATTCCAATAATGTATTGCTTAACTTATTAATGAGAGAAATAAGATTAAAACTATTCCAACGTTCATTTGATAACGTAAATAATAAAAGGATGAAAAGTCTCCGATTTTAATAAAAAACGATGAATTTTGTTGTTAACTTAATAATGAAACTATTGAGAGAATACATACAATTATTCTACATAGAAGTGTTAGAATAGGACTAAAATATAATCGACTTCTCGTAGCATTTCCAATCATAAATTGCCACAATCCTATCTCATAGAAATGATTGCCATCATTTTTAATTATCAAATATTCTGGCAATAGTTTACTTGTATCGAGTTTCGAATTGATATTTTCCATATTTATAATCTATTAAATTTTATTAATAAAGCTTCAATCTATTAATATAATTTTGCCTATAATTTTCACAAAGTTTATTACTTTATTTTGTATAAATTATTATATAATTAATTAATTAGGTTTCTTCTAAATATTTTTAATATAAATTTTATAGTATTAATCATAATTACACATATAAGATGTTAGCCCAGGGTTAACAACCACTATGAAATTTGGATAAATTTACTACCCCATCCAAAGTTTGGAAAATTCAATTATAGGAAAAAGTTTGATAATTTTGAAAAGAATTGGTCAAATGTAAAACAATTTTCTTTCATAACATATAAGTTTAATTCCTACTAATAATTACGATTTTCTGGATATGACTCTCAAATAGAGTTTCCTGCCTTTGTGTAACAATGGTAAAATTTAAAATTTTTGCTGTTAAGTTTTATATATGGAATAAATTTATTCACTGTCTTTAATATTATATCAAAATTAAATTTTATCGATATTGAACTTGAATTTGAAACGTCCAAATTAATAATACACACAAAAATTTAAAATGAATTGATTTTATTTGTGAGTCTTTTGCATTAATTAATTATTTTGATTTTTAATTTATATTATATTATATTCCGCTAATCAAAGACACATTAAATTGTAAAGTAATTAAGTATTTGTCAACAACACAATTAAAGAAGAGATTAAATGATAATTATTGTTAATTTAAAAATATTATTTCATCTAATTCAAGAGAAAATAATTTTATATTCATTTCAAAAGACGAAAAATTAATTTAAGAATAAAATAATTTTCTTGATTTTAAATATAACGAAAATCAATCAATGAAAGGAATTTATAGAAATTGAATTTGAGAGAGAAATGAAAGTATTGTTTCAAAAACATTATTTATTATTTTAAGTTATATTTAAAATCAATAAAATAACCTGAAAATTTTTACTTATAAGATCAACAAATAAATAATTTACGTTAAGTTATTCTTAAAATAAATTCAACTCAAACATAATATTAATGCACCACATTTATTGACTGAACTTATTTTTATTAAATCATTGTAAAAGGTTGTCATTTAAATAGATATATTTTTTAGATCAATTCTGATATTATAATATGCTTAATATGATTTTTATTAAAGAATAAGTTCTAAAAATCATTTATTTTGCATTGTCCTTAAACATAAATATTTTTGTAATACTGTGTGGATATAAGTTTTTTTTATCGATTACATTACAAATGATTAGAATCAATAAAAATATCCCTATTTAAAACTTGAATTTTTTCATTGGTATTTATTCTATACTAGATTGCGAAATTAAGTTATAATAAAAAGTAATAACTAGAGATCCAAAAAGTAGCAAGAATTACACGTAAAACTTGCGCTATAAATAGGAATATTTGACATTTAGTTAATATAGTTTTGATATTATACATATATGCCTAGGAATTGCAGAATCTCTTTTAAATTAAATAGGGCTGACATCTTAGCGATAGCTTCAACTTTTCTATTGTCAACATATGTCACAGTCTCATCCAGTACATGTTCCAAAAAACTGAAACACGGTTAGGCTATTATAAAGGTTTAAGAGTTATTCCTTCTTCTCAAAAACATATCTCGTCTCTACTTATTCATTGTATATAACAGATTGCAACCAAAACATATTCTAACTCCAAAACTCAACCTTCGCAGTTCAGTATTCCGGTACAGAATGCTTTTCTATTCTCTTTTAAAACCACTTTAAAGTTTCAAAAATTGTTCAATACAATTAATTAAATATATCAAAATAACTATTAGGATATCCTGTTATAAACGTTTACATAACAACATATATCCCACCAAATTTAAACCAATAACAAATTTAGTTCCTTTAAAATGATAAATATTCCATACAAACCTTACACTACTACATATGGAATGTAGACAAATTTCATATTTATGAAACAAAAATGTAAACAACCATAGCTTCGATAACACATTCGGTATAAACTCCCGACAAACGATTCCTGTCATCTCAACATATCACACATTAGCTCACATAAACTGAAGTCATAGTTTTTTTCTGCATATTAGTGATTAAAGCTGTAATTGAGGAAGCTGGGCTTGCTTAAGCTCGAGCTGAATTTCAGCTCGTGTTTTTAAAGTTTTAGAGCTGCATTTATCAGCTCAGCTCACATATGTTCAGCTCCAGCTCTGCTCTGCTGTCAGCTCAAGCTGGCTATATCGAGCTGATTTTTGTATTTTGTTTAAAGTATTTTTAAATTCCTGTTGGAATATGCATATAAAATATATTTATTCAATATATATATTCAAAATCCAAAATCGATTGAATAATGAAATTAAAAAATACAATTATTTCGTCATTTGATATGAATATAAAAATTATTTTCTCTTGTATTATATTGAAAAGGAAATAAAATTCATATTAACGATATGAATCATGAATAATGACATTAATAATAAATATAATTTCGACTCGACTTTAAGTAATATATAGGGCTTTGAAAATCTTTAATTTACGATTTAATTTTTCAAACCAATTTCTTAATTCGACCCATTCATATCGTCACTATTAGTCACTGTAGATATTAAATTAACATAAATTTTTATAACGATGCTAACTAAACTAACGTATTTTGGTATAACTATGATTCTAAATATATATAACGATTTTACGAAATTTATCTGAAAATGAGCTAAAAATGATGAAAATATATAAAAAGATGGTTGTTTTCTTAATAAAAATTTTCTAAACTCGGTTTTAAAAATATATATAAAAAAGAACGACACAGTCTCAGAGAGATTACTTTCTTATAGATTAATTTATACTTATATTATGGAATTTTTTAAGTCAATAGTTCCCGCAAATTCATAGCCTTGATTACTCATCACTGCAATTACTCATAGCTAATATTCTTTATGATAACACATATTCACATTTACTAATCATTACTCATATTAGTAACTTAGTACTAATTTGTCTATTTAAGGCTCACTATCTGTAATCAGTCTTCGCTCAGTCTATAATTAGTTCTCAACCAGTCTTTTCTCAGTCTTTCAATTGCATTCAGTACAGTGTGTCCAAATTAGACTTGTCCACTACTTTTATGAAACTATGGTCTATCTTGTTGTAAGAAATTAAGGAGGAGAAACAATGACCAATGGCTCATTATTTTTATTATTAACATATTTAAATCATGTTAAGCCATAATTATAATGTATATTTTTCTATAGACTACTTTAATTCTCAAACCACAAACAAGTCTATCGGATTAACAATTTTCAATAAGCCTCTAATAAATAAATAGGTCAGAACAGTGTTCATTATTTTCCTCCTTAATTTCTTACAACAAGATCGACCACAGTTTAATAAAAGTAGTGAACAAGTCTAATTTGGACACACGTTATAGTTGGTCTTAAACTAGGCCTTAAACTTACAAGAGGGATCACACTAAAATGTGAGGACGCACTAAAATTAGGGTCGCATTAAACTGTGGGGTCGTACTAAAATGTGGGGTCGCACTTAAATGTTTGGTCATACTGAAATGTTGGGTCGCAGTAAAATTTGGGTCGAACTAAAATTTGGGTCGCACTAAAATGCTGCATCGCACTGAAATGTTGGGTCGCACTAAAATTTGGGTTGCACTAAACTGTGGGGTCGCAATAAACTATGGGGTTGCACTAAAAATTGGAGTCGCGTTTTATGGGAGGTTCAAACACGGTTTATGGCAAAATACCGCGGGTCTCTAGTATTTTTAACTTTAATTAAATCGGTTAAATAAATTTTGATTTGAATTAACTTCACTTTTCATACGAACCATTAAAATTCATTAAAATATGTTAAAATATTTAAAAAATTAAATTCACATAAACTTACATAAACGTTACTTAATAGACAATAAATTTTGTTAAAATTAATTGTATTTTAATTTTATAAACTTAAAAATTAATCTTAAATGTTGTTAGATATTGAATTTTAAACTGAGTTTGTAGATTGAGTTTCAATCTCCTGGACATCTATAAATTGAGCTTTAAGCCCAGCTCAGTTCAAGCTATCTTAAGCTCGTCGTTAACTTTTTGTGAACATCAATCTATACAATTGTGAACATCAATGTATAAACAGCTTATTAAGTTTATAATTTCCCAGTTATTAACAAATTATTTCTTTATTTGAATAATCAACACAAATCTGAAAATAAGTGTTTACTAGTAATATGAATCACTTGAATCTAAACATAGAGGCTGACGCTTGAATATTTTTGTATCATTTTGTAAAACCAATCTACTCATATGGATTTGGTTATGTCAGTTTGAGTTAGACTTGCAATTTGACACTATTATTAAGGATATGAATAAATATCTAAAGTTAAAAATTTATTGATTTTTTTAAATTACAGATTAAACGAATTCTAATTTCAATATGTGCTATTATTAGTAAATTTAATATATTTTCTGCTAGAAATAAAAATAGGAATTGAATTGAAATAAAATTTTTATTAAGTATAGAATAAAAATAATCTGTTAACTGTAAAAACTGAATAGAAATTAAAAAGTTGTTATCTATAATACACTATTTTAAAACCAAAAATTGTATAAACATTTAATTAATATTTAAATTTTTCATTTAATTAACAAAGTTTTATTTTAAATGAATAATAGTCAAAAATGAGTGTTCACTAAACAAATGTACTCAAACTTCCGTAATATCATTAGTAAAAAACTCAAACTCACTTTCTATAAGAAATAGTGATTGAAAATATTAGAAATTTCAAGTCCACTAACGTTCCACTAACGCTCCAAAAAATTGTACTAACGTTCCACTAACGGGAAAAAATAAAAATCAGATCCCATTAACGTTCCACTAACGGTACTTTTTTCAAATTCCTCTAACGTTCCACGTTAATGGAGTAAAATTTTCAATCACTAATAAGAAACTAAATCTTGAGATCTATGATTATTTATGTGTCAATTTGTAAAACCATTCTTCTCTTATGGATTTTTTATATCTAATTTAGTGTTAGTTTGAAATGAAAAATCGTTAAACTAAAGCATAATTTAAAATCGTTTTCTATAAATATTCAAAATTTAATAAAATTATTGGTTAAAATTTACATAATCCGTAAATTAAAATTGATATAAATTTGGTAATAATCAATTTATAGTTTTCTCATACACAGTTATAAAATCATTTTTAAAAAAATAAGAATATTTGCCAGAGTTCAGTGCTTGACTTCATTAAATGTGTTATACATCACTGATTATTAGTAATATATTTTCTACTAGAAATATAAATGGGAATTGAGTTGAAATAAAAAATTTTAAAAAGTATAGAATAGAAATAGAAATATTTTTTTCTACACAACCAGAATTCAGAGCTTGAGCTCAACAAATAGCGTATGCTTAGGTTTGTTTTTAAATTTCATAGGTTCAGTTTAGTAAAACAATAATCACTATATTAAGCATAATAATCAAACTTTTATCATTTAAAAGTATTAGTTTTAGAACTTTAGTGATTTTTTTACAAATCATAGATTAGTTGATGACTAATAATAACATTTACTTTCATTGGTCAAGTTTGTACTATAAAGTAGTATATAGTGAATTAAAGTACAAACTCAGTTCACACTTTCAAATTCATTTTCTTTGCCACTAAGATTGCATCAAATAATTGAAAACAATTTTCAGTACAGTATTTGAATAATTCAATTCGCATCGTATTAAATAATTAATTTGTAAACTGATTTAAATATTAGTTAAATAGAAATAAAAGTTTGCAGAAATGGATAAAAGCAAAGTAATGGAAATGAAAATCAAATTAATGGATCGCCACAGCAATTAAATCCACCGCAAAGAATGACAGGAACTATTGAATGGTATGAATACGCAAACGGATGTGGAACTATAAAACAATCCAATTCGATGTCAGCGCAAATATTGCTGAACGGTTTGGAATTCATTCTCAGCGAAGGAACAATACTATAGCGTTATTATGAACAGATTACTCGAGTTTGATCTCTTTGTGGGCGTTAACGGAGTTCAATATGCGAAGAATGTGACAGAGATTGGTGGCGAACCGATATCAGAACCACATACTTAATTGGATGAATTGGAGTAAAGTTAAAGTATAAATATAGATAATGAAAAGGATATAATGGAAATCAGATGCCATTTTTGCGATTTAATTTCATACATTTTTATATTTTAATTACTAGTTTTTAAAAAAAAATTCATTATTTGTGCGACATTTCATTTAAAAATTCATTTTTAATGTTTTGGTTTTTTCTTAAATAAATACACATTTCCTTTTCAAATAAATCAAACATAATCTTAGTTATTTCTTAATTCATTCCATTAAACTTAAATTTAAAATAATTACGTATTTTTCAATTTAGTTAATTAGAATAACATACTGTTGTAACGCAAAATAACGTTTAATAATTAATGATGAGAGAAAGCTCAGCTCAGACAAGCTAGCTTGAAGCTAGCTCAAGCTCAATAAAAAGCTCAAATGATTTATTTAGTGTAAATCTAAAGCTCGAAGCTCAGAGACACTTGAGCTTAGATTTATAAGCTCAAGCTCAAACCTCAAGCTCAAACTTTTGTTCAGTGAGCTTCTTGAGCTTGAAAAGTTCATTAATGAACAAAAATTTACAAAAAATTTACTCACTTTTATCCAAATATAGCTTATTCAAACGAAATATTTTACTATTTATATAAATTGTAACAATGAATATCAAATAAATCAATATTTTATTTAATATAAATAAAATTTTACTATTATTTATTTAAAGTGATTTGTTTTCAGAAAAACTTTTTTTTCCTTGTAAGCTCAACATTAAGCTCAGGTGTATGGAAAAATGATTAAGCTCAAGCTCAATTGTACAATTTTTTTTGAAGCTCAAGCTCAAGGCTTTCTAATTTTGAGCTTAAGCTCAGGGGTTTCAAGCTCAAGCTCAGCAAAATTGAGCTTATTCCCATCATTAATTATAAACATTACTCTACATAAATGATATCAATATAATTCAATTTGTACTAAAATTATTTGAACGCATTATGACAAGAAATTATTTGATTACAAAATATCTAAATAAATACAAGCGCTCAGTGTTCGAAGCAAAATTCTAAATTTAAATTCGGTGTTTTTACACTCTATTCGAAAAAAATAAAGCCGGTAATCAGAAATTTTTGGGTATATGATATAAAAATCTAAATTGGAAACATTAGCACATTTTTAGCAAATGAAATTACAATAAAACTAAAAAATCCTATTATAATTAGCGTTCTAAGTAAATGGTTCTTTATATGTAACATATTATTATTTTTAAAAAATAAAACTAATTAAATTTAGGAAAATGTATTTTCAAAATAATCAAGTATTTTAATGATTATCAAAAATCGATAATATTCTACACAGTTCTAGAACTATTTACATATATGCTGTAAACATTAGGAAACTCTTTATTTATAATAGTAATCATGTCTTCAAACGTGTTCAACACATTGTGTTTATTCCGATCTTTAAGATTATATAACTCATTATATTCGACTAAAAAATTAGATTTATATATAAACAAACGGTAAGTAATATTATCTAGTTTTAAATGTTGTGTTATTAAACTAAAACATCATTTAATTTTGAATCGAAATAAGAGTTTAGAATTGATTTACGTGTTATTGTTTGAATAGAAATTTTAAACATAAATTGCATCATATTTGGCATAAATTTAAATTTTATAATTGATTTAAACGCAGATTAATATTTGGAATAAATAAGTCGACATCAGATGGAAAGCATTCTCAACCCGAACAACAACAACAACAACGACAAAACGTGGAAACAGAAGTGAATGAAGCGTTAAATAACGAGAAAATCGATGCAAATCAGTTATTGGCGGAAAATAAGAAATTGCGTGAAGAAAATGAGAAACTAATTGAGTTAACGAAAGATATTGACGACAAATACAAAAGAAGTTTAGCGGATGGAGAGAACACTCGGATTCGTACGAAGAAACAGGTGGACGACGCGAAACTGTATGGCAATCAAAACATCTGTAAAGACTTGTTAGACATCGCAGACAATAATCATATAGCGGTTAATAGTTTTCCCGAACACGCGATCACTGATGACGAACAAAGATCAATTATGAAGAACTGGTTTTCTGGCGTTCAGATGAATGGACAACAGTTGCAAACTGTGTTTCGAAAGCATGGCATCACACAAATCAATCCAATCGGACAGAAGTTCAATCCCAACGAACATCACGCTATGTTTGAAATCGAAGATAATAGCAAAGAGCCGGGAAGTGTTGCCATTGTGACCAAAATTGGTTACAAATTACACGATCGAACCATTAGACCAGCGATGGTCGGTGTGGTTAAGGCGTCAAACAATACAAACAATACTTCGGAAAACCAGTCTTAACATTAAATTTAAATTTTGATTAACTTAGATATTTTGATTTAATTTTACAATAAAGTAAATTAAAATTAATATTTGAATATTAGTTATTCATTTAATATTTATATTTGCGGTTAAATCTCGATTTTCCTCATAAAACTCCTTCATTTTCTGTTTAAGCGTTTGATTTTCTTTCATATAAATTGCCATTTTCTCTCTATATTTCGTAAGTTCTGTTCTTAAACCCTTAAATTAATCAAAAAATAAAGTTTAATGAGAATTAACGGTGAGAGAAACACTATAAGATTTGCTGAAATTAAACATTTAATTCGCTTATCGTTTGTGTGAAAACTTACATTTATTTGATTAGTTTTGACATTTAGTTTATGTCTAGTTATAGTCAACTCTTCCGCGATATGCTTCGCTTTTCTCAATCGATTAATTTGTTGACTCATTTCTAGACATTTATTTTCGCATTGTTCTATAAAAATATCTTTTTCTGCCAATTCTTTAACTTTACTAAGAAGTAAACGCTGTAAAGTTAAAGTTTTATCGCTATCTTGTGAACAATTATTGAGTTTATTATATGTCATCACTAATCCATTATTTAATAACTTTTGTCCATTATTTTCATTCTTTTCGTTATTAACAGCTTTAATAAGTGTATTAACGTTTGTATTATTTTTAGCTTTGCTATCGTTACTACTTATTTCGGGAAACCTTTTCAATTTTAAACTATTTGTTTGATTTTCATTAGATTTAAGCTGAGTTTGCATTTTTCTTCTTTCATTTTCGATATTAACTAATAAACTATTTTTGAGTTTCAATTCGTTTTGCGCTTTCGATAACTCATTTTTAATAGATTTAATATTACTGAGAGCTAAATCGCGTTCGAAACTTAATTCAATGATTTGTTTTCTTGCCTTAATTTTTTCTTTATTTAATTCATTTAAATTTTTACGAAGTTTCAACAATTCATTTGTAATTGATTTATTCTTTTCGTGCAGTATTTTCAGTTGAGTACACGTTACCTTTAATATGTAAATGTATTTAATAAGTAATAAATAAAAATAATGATAACTTTTAACTTTTTGTTTTAACATTTAAACCCTTAGTACAGTACAGATAAGGTTTATTTCAATGTATACGGTACAAGGATTGGCTTAACATTGCAATTGATGTACATATTGTTCATTTTAAAATTGTTCCATATTTACACTTAGAGAGAAGTTCGTAATTAATGTTCAAAATAACACTCGGTTTAAATCTATACAAAGTTTTGTACGACGTACGATATTGCTTGAAAATCTTTACAAACAGGTGTGAAATGAATAATCCTTTGAGTGAATTTTAATCGGATCTGTATGTAAATTTTAATCCAATCCTTGCACGGTATACATTGAAATAAACCTTATCTGTATATAACCTAAATTAGAATTGAATTTTTTCAAAATTTTGAAATTTCTAAGTAGTAATTATTTCTTATCTGATACAAAAGCTAAATGTGTTGAAAAGTTTACTATAATTTAAGCGTTTTGAGCACAATTTACTTCTAAACTTAGTGCTATTTTTACACTCTAATTATAATAATTTTATTGTACTCTCTCTATACTGTAACAGTAGAATTCATAAAACACTACTATTTTAACTTATTTGAGTTCATCGATAATAATTTTAACATATAATTAGGCCGATCGACCATCAACTAATAACTATGTACGCAAATAGACTAATAATTAATAATTAATTTTTTCGAATAATAATTATTTAAACAATAGTAATCAATTTCCAATAAAAATTTGCGCAATATTTTTTTAAACAAAAATTTACCTGAAGTTGTTTTTGTAACTCTTTAACATCGCATACATCTTCCGACAATGAAAGTGCATTTATCAATGATTCAATTTGTTGTTCATATTCAAACATTTTGCGAGATATTAAACACTAATCAAAAAATTACTGATCTATATTATAGTTGCCAAGTGAACCAAATAATTAGTTCACGAATTTTATTTGATTTTGGTGGTCAGGAAATATGAATCGAGTCACACCCAGATTTTTTGTTATATACTTCTAATTTTTTATTAATATCAATAAAACTTATTATACAAAACAATTATAAAACAATATAAGTTACATAATATTTATGCATTTATAAAAGTATCACAGCTTTTTAAATATAAAAATAAAAGTATTTAGTACAGTATTTACATGTTTTTAAGGCATTATGCAATAACAATATAATACTATGATTTAAAAATATATATAATTAAAAAAGTCGAAAAATATGAGTAAAAAATAATAAAATACAAATTTCTGTTAATTTGCGAACAACCATTGATTTCATTCACTGTAAAAAAATATATGCAAACATTATTTCAATAGATTGGCAGAATTGATATGATAGAAACAAAATCATACCTGTTTTGCATGGCTTATAATAAGTTGATACAGATTGCAGACCTAATCTAGTATTACGTTTAATTGTACCCAAATTGATTAAATTACTAAATTCTATTTGCAATCGATGTGCGTCGACACCTATTTATCAAATATAATTCAAGTTATTTAACACAATTATTTCGGTATTAAAAAATAATTTTGATGTTTTACCATAAAAATTGACAGATAATTGAACACATTCGTCATTGAGAATATCTTTGGTTGCGGACACATCAGCGACTACAAGCCAATCAGAAGTATTTAATAAACCTCGCATGTGTTGCATAAACTTTGCAACAGTAAATGCAGGAATTTTCTTAATAGCAACGTTGCTAACCAAGTGAATATCAGGCTTAATATTTGCACACGCAATCGGAATATTACTACCATTTTTCTTAAATATAATGATTGAACGGCCCATTACCGAGAAATTGCCGAATAATGGTAGATTCACGTCAGTGAGCGCTCGTTTCTGGCTCCCTATTGCGAGAGATCCGTGTCTACCTCTTAGATCTCCCATTGCGCAGTGAAAAGGATTCGAAGGATTACAGTGTAATTTATAAGATTCAATGTCATCTTTGCTGAGATATGGATTCCATCGATAACCAGAAGCTAAGCATCGAACGCTATCGATTAGATTGAAAGCGTCTTCTCCGACCTGATTCACGTAAACCGCCCAATCGTGACCATAACTTATATTTCTATTATTTAATCCCGGATATCTTAAATCAACTTCGATCCACGTATCGCTCATTCCTCCGTCAATAAATTCAAATTGTTTTAAACGAATATAACCGGAGATGAGGTGTCGCGGCGAATCAAATGATGCCAAACCGATAATTTCGCGCGCTTTATCTTTGCGTACTTCCGCTCTAACAGTCCCACACACCCAACGAAAATTTTTTTCTTTTTTATGAATGACAACAGATCTTCCAATGATACTATGTTGTCCATGAAGAGGCAAATTCAGATCAATAAATTCCATACGTTCCATATTTTTGTTGTCTAATGTTCCAAACTTTCCGCTCAGATCTCCAACTTCGTACTGATCAACGGAACCGACTTTAGGCGATGGACCCACAGCTAAATCGATTTTAAACGGATTAAAATGTCCATAAACTGAATCACTAGAACACGGAAATTCTTTATCTATTGGTACCCAAACCTAATTTAAAATACAAAACAATTTTTATAACTTTCATTATTATTAATGAGAAAACTATTAGTCACTTCTATTAGCAAATGAAAGTTTAAAAATAATCTATAATTGTATATTAAGTGTTGCCTCACCTCATGAACGTGATAACCGCTAGCAATCGAATTGAGGCCATGTAAATCTACTTTGCCTGTAGTTTCGTCGAATTCACTTTCTTGGAAAAAAACGATAGACCCAGAGATGTTAGATGTTATGCTTGAGCCAGTTTTCCACGTTCGCACCGCACCGATAATTGGATTCATGACACGAATCATAGCGCATGCCATTCTATTCCCACGTTGTTTGGGTGCCAATTCGTCGTGTATTACTAACGATCTTCCGATAATTGAAAGCTAATTTTTTAAAGCAAAACTAATTTTAGCATTTCTATAAATGTGATAATTAATACTTATTAGTAGGATATAGTAGATAACTAACCCAATTCGGTCCCGATAGTGGTAATTGTATATCTGTGTGAAAATGTTTATTATCGATACTTCCTTTGAAAGCGGCTATATTTAATTTTTTTGATTTTGACGCCAGATCTCCGATTTCGCAACGATACGGATTTTCAGAGCCACATTGCGAGTTATAATTTCTTCCCATACCAACATTGAATGGATTGAAATGAGTTCCCGCGCTTTCACACCGTTTGGTCCAATTATAAAAATCCCTTCCCGGCTCATTAGTGTGGATTCTCCACATATGATTAAAAGTATTATTAATAGATCCATCGGAATAACTTAATTCTGCGAATACAGTTGTATCATCCCATGGATTATCTTTTTGCTGCCGAAATATAACTCTTCCCACAACAGGATAGAAAAAATTTGCAACCGCTGTGATGATAGCTCCGGGATAACCAATATTAGCACATATCCAACGATCACCATTGCCCTTATGTATTACTATAGATCGACCGACAATGCTATTTGTACCAAATAATGGCAAATTCATATCAACATAAATGCCTAAAAATTTAAATAAATCCTGCTCTTCGCTTAGTGGTCCATATTTACCACTTAAGTCTCCGACCTCGTACTGATCATTAGTACCGATTCCCGCAGAAGGACCTGACTTTGCGTTAACGTCGAATGGATTAAAGTGACCGCCAACTGATTGCGCAGAACATCGTTCATCATTTTGAGTTTGCGTTGGCTGAATGGGAAACTCGTGAACGTGATACCATTTACCCCTTCCACGCAAATTTTCTAAGTTCACAGTCACTACAGTTGGGTCCGTGCGATAACGTTGACTGAACAAAATCGAACCCTTAACGCCATCCATATTAAAAATAGCCTTAACTTCTTTGGGTTCGATTAACTCCAGTTTAGCGCACGAAAGAACACGCTTATTACTGCCCTTCTCGTACAATACTAAATAAAGTCCACGACTGCTTCCGAGATAAGACAGCGGAAAGTTAGTATCAATCAAAAACTTTTTCGAGTATCTATTATTATTTGAGCCAATAGTAATCATTCCGTGCTTTTTGGTCATATCACCCATTTTGCAAAACTTGTGGTTTGTGTTTGAACAATCGTTATCATCAATATTGTTTGGATCTAATAGTATTTGCAAATAGTCACACTTTTTATCTCTTTTTGTATCTAAAATATCTGTTACTAATATTTTCCACTCATGTTTCGAGGCTGGCTTATACTCATCAGCGGTGTTAAACAGATTACTAAAGATCATAGTATCTCCCCTGTCATTCTCGCGAAATAACACACTTCCAGCTAAATTAGTAGTGAACACAGCGATCGCCGATTTGATTGGGCCAGTAGTGAACACATTAGAACACGCTCTCTGTTCGCTGTTATTCAGATTTCTGAGTACCACTGATTTACTCCAAATACTTTTCTCGCCATAAAGCGTTATTTCCGAATCAGTGAATGTCTGGAGTTTGCCATCAATCGGAGGAATTTGTATGGGAGCATGTCTTCGCGACATATCGTGTTCAGTTTTCCCCAATTCATTAGTAGTACAAGCAGTTTTCAAATCATAAAATACTGGAAACTCGTTAATAAACCATTCAAACTGTTGCGGTATTGCTGTCGGAAGTGTTGTTAAGTGTATTGATATTATCACACTTCCTGTGGGTCTTTCTTGAAGAAATGTGATATTTCCTCGCAAACCACCAGAATTGTACGGTACGTACAAACTGATCCAATCGTTATCTATAGTGTGTATTCGTGTAACATATTATGTATCAATTTTGTATAATATTTTGTGCCATATTTTTATGCAAATCAAATATAACTCAATAAAATGCAATAAATGTTATTTGATACGCATATACGCATATATGCTTATATGCTTATCATTTGATTTCCTAATGCCTTGACATCCATTCAATCCCTAACATAACAGTACTATCATATTCATATTCATTAGTATTTGCGTCAATATATGGATTTTTTGTTTTGTTAAAAATAAATTTTATATTTAAATTACAGTCATGTGATGTCATTTGATTAAAAATACTTAAAACTTTATTTAAATAATATAAAAAAATTAGAAATTGCGTCGTATTTCATAAATAATTGAAATTAAAAGCATAGCGATTTAAAAACAATACAGTTATACGCATTTATATCATACGAATATATCAATTAAATTAAAAATACTTAACTTTATTTGACGAGCAAACGATAAAATGGCGAATTAATGAAAAAATAATAAAAATGTATTGAACCGTAATGACCATTATTTAAGTTGGATTAACGGGAATGCAAATAATGATTGATGTATTAAAATATCACAGATTAAAGTAATGAGTATTATATATGAACAGAACTGAGTTTGTAAACACAAATACACTAAACGATCAAAACAACGAACGGTTTATAAACTTTGCATATAAAACAAACTTTTATGTATACAAATTTCAGTAAACTATTATTTCAATTATAATTTCCTTAAAAAATCTCGTCGTTTATTTCGTGAACACATTTTCGTGTTCGTAATTTAATGGTTTCGGTTTCGTTTTAATGATTAAACTATTTTAAAACATTAAATTAAAAAACTGAACATAAAACAAACGCAAAAACATTAACGCAATGCAATGTTTTGTTATTTAGCAATAAATGTTTATTCTCGCCACCACTTGGAGCGTAAGAGATTTATATCTTTTTCAATATTTAGCAGTGAGTAGTGAGTAGCAAATCTCATTCAGCACTTTCTACTATAACTAAATTTAAGTTAATGAAAAACATGTGTTCACGTCCTTAAAAAATTTCGCTGTAGGCGCTGATCGCTCAAAATAATTATTGTTTTAAGACATTAGATTGGGGTCAATATACTGCACTGAATGTGCGAAGGCATAAGTAGACTATGACTTTTAAACTAGAGTTCCAAATTTTACGTAAACGGTTTAAGAACACAACTTTTTTACGCTCATATTTACGCTTTTACGGTACACTTTCTACACCCACAACTTATCAACTTGTTTCTGCGGGAAACATTTAAAAATTTGTTTGGGTAGAGAGATGTGCATACCCTACCCACACATATGTTGGTCAACACTGTTAAAAACCTTTAACCTTACATATTTAAAAAAAAATTTTACAGTTCCATTGCCAGTGCATAAAATATATTTTAATTTAAATGCATTCCACATCACATCCCAGTTTAGAGAATTTTTGTGATATAGTATTTTTTTGAATCACTACTTCAAAATGATACTGAAACTCGTCAGCACATAATGCATATAAATTGTGTGCATCCACTTATCCAAACATTCACGCATCGCTTTTTAAACACAAAAGATGTCAATTATTTTAAAACGTATTTAGAAATAATTTAAAAAATGAATACAAAAAACAATACACAAGTCTTTTAATAAATATTAAAAAGTAAATACAATAATTTAATAAGTTAGGTTTTTGTGCCCTTCTGTTATAACAACAAACATATACTATTTTTTCTTTCAAGCAAATATATTCTATATTAATTAAATTTGATTTAGTTCGATGTATATAATAATAATAATCGTAGTAATAATAATAATAATCTTTTCACATTAACAACAATTCATATAATTGATTAAACATTTAGGTATAGTATACTTATATAAACTTTTTATTTGTTTAAACATTATCGCAAATATTACTCTAAAAATTCAAACTAATTCAGTACAATAATCAATTATTTAAATAGTATATAAATTTATTTGTTTTTTAATGATAAGTTTATCGAAATGAATTCAAATAATGAAAAGCTGGGAAATATTAAGGAATTATCAATACTGTGCAAGAGCTCCTAAATTGTGCAGATTATGACAATTATAAAGTGAATAATTGTAAAACTAATAATGAATTAATAATAATAATAGTAATAATAATAGTAATAGTAATGGCACACTACTGAGCTCTATTTAATATTAATGACACAAATGACTATAATCACTATAGTTATATATATGTTACGTTTAAAATATAGTAATCAAGAACAATAAAAAAGTGTTATAAAAACAACAGTTTTGGTTACAATGACGCTATTGGTCGAAATGTTTTATTAGAAAAACAAATTAAAACTGACTTTTAATATTAGTTCTTTGACTAGGACTTAGTGGTACTGTCGGCGAAAATCGCATGTTTGATGAATTGATGGGCACTTGTGTGAAGTCAAACACTAATCTTTGCTGTGTCTCCGTTTTCATTCGCGAAGGAGAAGATGGAGCGGAATTACCTCTATTTTTTGTTCCACTGGTTGATGAGTCTCTGTTCAACGTATTACTAGAAGATGCCAGACATGCTAATAATGGAGATCCGGTTGGCATTAATATTTGATGCGATCCTTTACCCATATTTGTTGGCGAAAATACTTGGGTCTCGAACCCTAACAGTTGACCCATAAAATTAAAGTTTGGCGAAATAATACGTCTCTTTGATTTGACGTATTCGTACGCTTCTTCCATTCGAAGACGTTTTGTTGCCATCAAGTATGCCATACATATTGTTGCTGATCTACTGATACCGGCGTGACAATGAACCAATACTTTTCCGCTTGAATTTTTTACACGATCTAATTAATCAAAAACATAACAAAAACAAGTTTTTAATTTAAATGTTTAATGTTTGTGGCACACTATGACTATCAAATAATTACTACACTATAAACCTAAATACAAACATAATTAAGAAAATAAGCGGTATATACGGTATGTACGGTTTATAACCCAAGATGTGATTTTTGGGTAAATTTCAAATTTTCCAATTATCACCAAGATTCAGAAAATTCTCTTTTAGATATGCTTTTATGTGCCCATAAAAAATTTTTAGAATAAATTTTGGCGTAATAATGCATAATTTTAATTATTAAAACAAAAGCAACTTTCGGTAAATTTTACTGGTTAATCAAAGAAACATAAAATTGACTTTGCTTTAGAAAAGTTTTAATCGTTTAAACTTTTCAGTTTGTGAATTAAAACTTTATTAAGAAATTTCGGAAAGTCGTTATGGATTTTTTTAATATTTAGCTTTAATTGTTTATAGCTAACTTTTTCAGTGAGTTCTGTTTCGACCATTTCTGTCTGTCGGTCTGTGTGATAGCAGTCTAATAATAAAGAGATTTGGCATATTGACATCACTAAACTAGTATATTTGTCATATAGGTATCCATCAATCTTTTAGAAAATGAGTGTGAGTTCTCTATGAAAATGTCGTTTTAAATATGATTCGAATTTAGCATAGTATTAATAAGTACCAAAAATTTTAAGTTTTTATTACCAAATAATGATTAAATTTTGATTACTTTATAATTCCCAAAAAACACATCTATCTGTATATAAGCTAAAACATAAAAATATGGTACCTATAAAATCGATGGATTCATTAAACCAAATGCTAATATCTTCACTTTTTGAATCTTCAACGGGAATCGATTTGTATGTGAAACAGTCTTCAAAATGATTTGGACACGTATGTGACACATTGAGCAAAGCAGTTATTCCAATATTTTTAAGCATTGGTTTGCACGAAGCATGGTATTCGCTTCCCAAGTAAAGATATGGCAATATTTCAACAGGTTCTGCCTGATCATTACCGAATGATAATGGAGCTGCGAAGTCTACACCTAAATTGTTATTTTTTGGTGTACGAGGAGTCAGAAATCCTTTAGGAGTAGACTTTAATGGCCAGGTATGGTTGCCGACAGGACTGCGACTAGATATGTTTGATGTGCTCGTGCTTAAAGGATTCGGCACTGAAGATCCTTTTGTACAAAAATATGGGAATAATTGTCGAAATTTTGAGAATCCTCCTGTAAACGATATTTATTATCAATATATTATTATTTAAAACATATACAGTATATTAAATGTTGGTAAAATATTATATTATTTACTAAAATAAATTAGTAATATTACTAAAAATAATTTGAAACGTAAGTAATCCTAAAAATATGGCATTTATGAGATGTGATGTGAAATGATAGGTCTGCAGTGAAATACTGTATGATATAATGAATGACACACAGTCTTATCCTGAACTTCAGGTGTAGTGTGTGGGGTATCATCAATAACTAATAGAATTTTACAGATGGGATGCCAAAAATAGATCAATTTTAAATTGTCTCTATTTTAGTATACCAGACAAGCTCTGGGGAACATACTATCTTAAATGAATTTAGCTCATCAATTTGACAAAAACTTTAATATAAAAATTTTAACCGCATTGAAGTCGTAACTATTTATATATAAGTATTAAATAATCTCTTTTAAGTAAATAAATATTAATACTGCACATAAACCTTGAAAATATTATTTTATAATTAAGTTTTTAAGTAAGATAATGATAATAATAATGAAAGTGTGCCACACATCAACGAATCATTAAACATATTTGATAAAAATTTTATAAAAATGAGATCTAATTTATAAAATATAAATTTAACGATTTCATTAAAGAAAACAAAATCGTTGCGGAATTGCTTAACGTTATTCGAATAGAGTATTATTTAAAACTTCAAGTTCAAACGATAAGCTAACAAAACTTGAAAAATAACGCTCTGATTCGCAAAACAGCTCATTTTATATCATTCTAAAAAATCAATAAGCCTTCATCATCTAATAATGTAAATAAATTTATTAATACGTTTATTTTGATAAAAAATGTAAGCACTACAGTATAAAATCCAATTTTAATACAAGTCTATTTTTTAGTCTAATCAAACGCAATAAAAAATGTGTTAAATTTTTTAAAGCAAATGCAATTTAAAATATTCAGTGCTGTAAATATTTTTCCGGATTATATTAATTTCTTTAAATACGGTAATATTAATTTTAGGATATACAGTATTGTATTTATGAATTTTGATTAAATAGTTTAAAGAAATTTGGTTTCAAATGCTGGCAGCGAAACAAAAAAAACATTTTTATCACTTTTAAAAGACAATAAAAGCTTTATATAAAATTAAATTTATAAATAATTCGAAAGCCATATAAAAATAAAATAACATGTTTATTATAAGAACGAATTTAATATAAAAATCATTTCTTAGGATTTTCCAAAAATAGTTAATATCAAATTTAATTCATTTTATTCGCTATTTTTAGTTAATAATAGAATACTATAGATAACTTATTAATAACAACATATTTTGAATATCCTAAATTAATATTTAAAAGTATTAGTATTAGAATTTTATTTCATATAATTTGCAATAATTGAAAAACTTTTTTACGTTATACTCCGTATACAGTATTCAAAAATATCAAATGAGAAATTTAACTTTTAAAGCAATTTTTGAATAAACAATAATTTTACGAGCAATCGTTCTTTAATTATATCTTTTAATAAATAATTAGATTTAACAGACTATTAAAATATATAAATAAATACTTGAGATGATAATTAATGATAAAAACAAAGAAATTACTTGAATTACGCTTATATTCAAATAACTATTAATGAATGGGTTATTATTAAGGCTTTGAAAATCGTTAATTAACGAAAGTTTTAAAATGAAATAATTTTAATTTAAAACAAGTTAAGAGGTCTTAATAGACCCAAATATGTGAAATTTAAGTAAACGAATTTAACGAATCAAACGATTTTTAAAATATCTAACGATTTAAAAAATTTTAAACTATTTTTCGAATTTGATAATTTTTTAAAAAGTAATACTTAATTTAGGCATAAATTTCTTATTTAATTAAGATACTGTATGTCCATATATGAATTCATTATTTGTGTAATTTTAATGTAAAGGAAAAATTAAGCCTGAATTTTGGTTAAGTTCATGTAAAAAATAACATTTTTTGAAATAAAAAACTATATTTTTGAAATAAATAAAAGTTAATAAAAACTGTTAAAAAACTGTTTAAGCTTAATAATTAATTTTTGTAACTAAACTTAAAAATTTCCCAAACGATTTCGAACCATTTTATTAAACGGTTAACAAACGATTTTGTACCCTTTTCCATAACGATTTTCAAAGCCTTAGTTATTAGAGATGACTAATAAAAAATAAATAACAAAAGAATTGTATTGCTGAATTTCGAGTTCAAGCAAGAAAAACCATAAAAAATTGTTGCTGGAGTAATTCAGAAAAATAGAATAACCTAAAATAAAAGTATTTAACAAAATATTGTCAATACAGTAATATGTTTTTCCCTAGTTATTAATTTTGCAAATGTCAGTATTTAGCATTTACCTAAATCTATTGAAATAAACTAATATATAAGTTTATGAATGTTGAAGGCTGGTTTCATTTTTATTGTAAGTCAAGGTTAATATTAATCGTATGTATAGCTTACATAAAATATTATTTTTATTTTAGTTTTATAAAGTGACCATTAAAAGAAGTCGCAATTTTATTTGAATAAACAAATATCTAACTGTAATACGATAGCTTAAAAGCTACTACAAAGCGTGAGCCTGAAGCTCACAGTCACGCAACTAGAGATTAGGGGCACAAGTTTGCTAATTTGACTATGAAAGTGAAAATCAATCTATCGTATGTGGTTATGTTTATTAAGATTTGGTATTCAGATTCCCATAAGAGGATTCAAAGCAAGGTTCAGGAGCCAAATTAGCCTCTTGACCCAAATTTTATCATAAAATATTTACTATTTTAATACTTCAATGAGTTTTTAATTAAGTTAATTTTAATTATTACAGATTATTTTTTAAAATTTAAAAGATACCTAATAAAAGGAGCTTAAAAAATTTATTTAACATAGAATTAGAAAAATTTCACAAAGTATGCAAAATAATAAAACTAAATTTGTATTATAGTTAAGACGCATCTAAAGATTGAACTAAAATTTTATTAAATTGAAATTCCTATAAAATTACAATGAAGTATAATTCTAGATAATTTATCGCCGGAAGTTTACAAAGTTTTCCATTCACTCTTCAACACCAAACAATAAGAATATGTATTATAAAGTATAGATTTTATTTAAACGAAATATCGATGACTCAAACGACGATTTATCTATTTTTCAAAACATAACAGTAAAAATCGGAATCTGACAAATTAAAAAGGAAATAACGAGAAATGGGTGCGGCGGACAATAGTTAGCATATTTTATGAAGATATCATACACGAAAAACAGAAAAATAAACGGCTAAATGGAATTGGAAACTATAATTTAGTTGAATCTGTTTGGTGTAATGTTTGTATGAAATTAGTCATACTATCCACGAATCATATGGAATATATGAACGCAATAAAGAACGGAAGTTCAGACATAAGCGAACTTTGTTTTGTTGGAAAATTCAAAATAGTTATGCTAAAAATACACTCAACACAAAATATGATACAATTAAATCGCCTACGAGAACATACGGTCAAATAGACCTTTAAAGCTAAACCAAAATATTTTAAAATACGCCTAAACTAACGTTAACTCCTAAAATAGACTTTAAAAGTTATTAAGATTCAAACGGAAGGATATTAGTTCGACTCGATTTAAACGATAAATATATGCAATTAATTAAAAACTTGTCAAATGTGTTGGGTTTTATTTTTACGTTAATCATTTGTGCGAATAATATTCTTAAATAGAATAACAAAACTTATTTACAAATAGCTTGAGAAAAACAGAAAATAGTTGTTGATTTTTTTCCACAATTTCTTTGAATATTTAAACAAAACACTAAATAGGATATATATTTTTAGGATTAATTCACAATTTATTATAGTTTTAATACTTTAACACAACTGATAATTTAATATTATCAGCTAATTCATACACATTCTGTTTTTTGAATGGATATTACAAAAAACACTATACAAAATGCCAATTTAAAAAATACATACAATGAAAATATTCAGATAACAATATTTTTCATAATAAAAATTTTTTGAATAAACATTACTGTATTTTAGTAATTTCACAGTTTTTTGATAAAATAATTCTTTAAGAAAGAAAATATTCCATTATTTTTTGTAGTGAACGGATATTTATAATTCAGTGCTCATTTTATTTGTCGTTCGCATGCTTTACCCTTTTATTTATATTCCAATGTAACATTAATGCCACAATTAATTCGACTTATTTAATATTTAATATGAAACAACCAAATAAACGAAAAACCGACAAAAAGATGTCAAATATTTTTCAACGAATAATGTTTAACGAGGAAACAGAAAATCAGGAAATTTCTCCCTAAAAGAAAATAATAGCGAAAACGGGAAGTGCGGAAGAGCTCTATTAAAGATATTGTCCGCAACATATTTTCTCTTAAAAGTGACGGCTTTCGACAATGTGTTCGCTCATGACATTATGCTCATGACATTATGTTCCCTCAATGTCTGTGCAATGCATCAAAAAACTTAATGTGATATACTTTTTTAAAAAAAACTAAGAATGAAACCATTCATAAAATAGAAAGAAAATATTGACAATACTAAAAAAAGTGCATCGATATATAAGCGATGGTAAATAAGTTGGCGATAAAAAAAGGGAGAAATTGTTTAGAAACTGCTGCACAACCGGAAACGTATTTTGTGAAATGAGGCACTCATACACACATACACACATACAACATACATACACACATACATAGATTCATACATAAGCTTTACATTCAACAAACAACTTATCGCATCTCCCGACTGAAGGACAAATATTAAGCGACCCTCAAATAAAACGAAACACTAAAAAAACTGAATGAGTGGGTTGTCTTTAGCAAACACTTTCATTTAAACTACACAATGGATATGTTACACAATCTTTTATAAACTAACAAATATACAAACATCAAACTATACTTTTACGCAATTACGTCAGGTTTTCAGGAAAAAAATTATCGAAACATCAACGCTATAAAATAGAATTAGTGGCCCAACGATTACGACTTGTGGAAACGGAATTGTTTAATACTTGTTACCTAACCTAACATAACATAACAGTTGCGGTAATTTTTCGTTAAATAAGAATAAATGGCAGTGCAATAGTAGAGTAATAAAGTACAGTATCATTATTCAATTTCTTATCAAGTGTTGTTCAGTTTTTCATGTCATTACTATTTATTTGATGATCTATGGATAATAACTTATTTGACCCGAACAAACATTAACTATCATTTATAATATTTAATGTTATTGCTGTCGTTATTCATCGTTTCATTAAAAACAATAATCATTTTTTTCGGGTTTTTTTTAATAAAATATTTTTAAAAATTTGTTTTTACAGTTATTAGTAAAATTTTCTCTTTGGGTAAAAAGCGTCATAAAACAATATATAGATATAAATAAATTTGTTTATACCGGTATGTGAAGCTATAAACTAAAGATGCTATAGGTTTGGTTTTTAATGGTTTGAAATGGTTTAAACCATTAATTAATGGTTTGGTCTGATTTGGTTTCTATT